>CACRXP010000096.1:1250724-1271979 GCA_902702965.1 Spirometra erinaceieuropaei
TGTTCGTGACCTTTGCCACACATACGGAGCTTGTTTGCTTTGTGAAGCCAATAGATCGGTGTGCGCCCATTCCTGATTGATAAATACCCGATCTGCAGCGACAGAGAATGACAGGTGGCGAGGCACTGATGAACTTCGGTTCGATGAAGTGCTTATGACCCATCTGGTAGGCCTCAGTGGTGGACCGACTGCGCCAGGTGCGTCTGTGCGCATGTTTGTGTTTCTGGTCTCAGCTGCTGGTGGTCAGGGTTATGATTGGCTGAATGAAGGCAGAATAAGCCCGAAACAGTGCTGTATCAATCTACCCGCATTCTCTGTCGTCCCTCCTCGCTGCTATATATATATATATATATATATATATGATGCGAAGGCGATCGCTGGGACCAATTGTTCATTTATCCGACGTTTCGAACTCTCACGAGAGCTCATCGTCAAGGAATGAAAAACTGTACAACTCATCGTGTATTTAGCTCACCTCTGCCGGGTGTGACCTCGGGCTGCACTGCTGATTTGCTCACGCAGTGCTTGATAGGCGATTGGCAGATCGATATTTCGATTAATCGAGTCCTCGTTTGACTGCCATCTAGGCGCACCACCACACTTCCTGGTCCACAACAATCACTTAGCCAGGGTTTTAGCCAACAATAACAGCACCACAACGGGTCAGAAAAACGAGAATGACTGGACAGCCATGCTCACGACCTGTATACCCAAGAGGCACGCAAGCGCATCTACCATGACGGGACCAGGGGCCAGAGAACAGCCAGTTCACATCAGGCTGCGAGGGCCCTGGTTTTCTGGCCATGGCATACCACATGCTAACATTTCTTGAGACCCAGACGGGTGACACGCAGCCCTGCATTTAGCCTGGGCTATCACACTTCAAAGACTGGGTAACCAGTCAGTCGTAGGTTGAGTGGCATTACTCATGTGGGACGTCCACCTACTGTGTGCTACCCGCATACAGGCCAACGATTAAAGGCTCAAATTAACAAACACGTCGGGTATTATTCAATAGGATGAAAAAGTGTTGTATAAAACGCGTGTTGTTTGAAGTGGATTTCTAAGCAACCAGCTGGAATTAGGGTCAAATCTTGGAGCAAATATATTAAAGCAGGAAATCACTAGACTCACCTAGTACTGCGTCCAGGAACTACGTCCGACTACTCCCAAATCACCCATAAACCAAACAAACTCGGCTATAACCAACTGCCCAGCAAGGTCGCGTACGGCGAATGAGGCGAAGTGAGGAGCGTCGTTTGCCAGACAGTCCGAAGGAGGTCGATCGAATCACGACCAGCAGAAATTTATTGCCTTCATCGACTCTGCCCTAAATGGCACGCTAAGTGGGCGGGGCTGGACAAACCAATAAGAACAAAGTGTAGAACTGTCACAATTATTTTTTCTGAAAATGCGCTGAACCGTCACTCTCGTAGGGAATAAGTATGGGAAAGGTAAGTACTCGATTGACGAACAAGGGCGGATTCGGAATGCGCACACTCCAACGGCGTACATAGGGCCATATATGTTCATGAGCAACTTACACAAACTACGTCTTCGAATGTGTATTAAATTGGCTGTCATACCTTTTAATGTGTATTGGTACTGGGGACGGGCCGAAATATTGTGAATTGTAGTGGCAGTAGTCGCCTCTGCTTTGTGACGGATACGGCGGCAGTCGGGCAGAACAATTTCAGCCGAAAAGTGCTGTAACAATGCGGGCAATTGTAAAGAAACTCGTCAATAGTTAATGTTTCAAGATGTTACCGTTCATATTGCGGCGTATGCGAAGCCAGCCCAAAATACTAATCCGGATCCTGAAATGCGTTGGATGGGGACACGTAGAAATGCGTCGGCCGCAGTGGGGCCGACTTACCCTGCATTTCTGCCACTTCGCCTTGGCCTCTGCAGTGGGATGGCGTCGAAGGCTTCAAATGCGGTATGTATATAAGGCTGCTATGCCAGCTTGAGTTCCCAGCCAATATCGAGGCCTTTGAGTAGTGAACCCAGAAGTTCCGCTTAACTTTCTGCCCATCCTTGTCTATGAGTGTACGACAGAAAACCTCAGTCGCCGGCATTAACAAATAAGCACCGTTTCAGTTTCTCGCTCCCTCTTCATTAAGGTTTATCAGCTGTTGATTACTCGTCGCTAGGCGTCGGCCCAAGCGGGCTCTGGACCGTAGCCCGGAAAAAACGAGATTTTCGTATTCGACCCTATGGCCAGAATGGATCGGTGAAGGCGCTCCAACATGACCTCACCTCTCCGGAATCGCAGTCGACAGAGCATGAGCCGGTGGCCCAGGAGCCAACGGAGTTCTGCCTCGAATTCCTGATCTGCCTGACTTGCTGAAAACGCTGCACCACAGAGGAGCGTGCAAACACCGCAAACTTAAATCTTCCTACTTCAGTGACAAGGAGGCCGCGACAGTTCCACGCAGGAATGTTGAAATCAACCAAACGCTAGACTGCCTTTCGAAAGTGTGCGATTTTACTGTGTGGTTTCTGGAAATCTGGTCTACTAAGTAAATTTTGTACGGCGGAGTTGAGCGACTTAAGTGAGTGCCCAACTGTGAAAAAACTAGCCTTACCTTTTCTGTCACGGATCGAACCATGCTGAGCACCTTACAACTGGCTACGCGTACATTACTTGGACGCTATACCTTAGAAGAGATAGAACGGGAGGTTTCCCAAGAATCTGAATTCCAGTAAGCAGGAAGCGCCCAGCTTTCCTGTGAGGCCGTGCACGAATTCCTGGATTCCAACCGACGTCCAGGCGGACAACGCGCCTATCCAACCACTTCTCGCTGATCTCCGACAACCATACTTCGGAGATTTCAATCATATCCTTGAGCAGTGTTTTTTCGGGCCAGTAGAGGCCGAGGGTGCACTCACCGATTTGATGGACCCAAAAACACAGGCGCCACGCTCCAAGTTGTCTCGCGCACAGACAGAACTCCACTAGTTATTTGGTTCGTTAATCGACCTATGTGAAGAGCAAGCATCTGCACAAATCGGTAGTGAGCTGTTGAAACTTCCCAGTCGGCATTATGACGCCCGATTTCGACAGGTTTCATAAGAAACCGCATGAGGTACCGCCTACCCAACCTAGGTGTTTTTTGATCCAGATGCGACCGGCAAAAGTGTACGCAAGAAAACAAACGTCGAGGAGGTTCTTTTAATATTATGGACACCCTGTAATCCTACAAGGAGCCTCACTTGACCGTTACCGGTGGAGACGAACCCAAGTTAACCGGCACTTTTTGAGCATCTAGTCTGTCCAGTCAGCTAGTGAGGTTTTAAGAATGGTCATCCTATATTTCCATATCAGTCATTGTGTTCTTTACGTAAAATAGCCCTGCAGTACTAGAGAGCGGGAATTCTATGCAATATTCTGTCCTGTCGACAAGTGCTTCCATAGGCCGACCCCCCTGATGGTTGCTGTGATATTATTAGGTGCGACTTCAAACTTCTGATTATGCATGATACGCGCTGCAAAATAGTGTCAGTTCTATTTTTTTTAAAAAATTCACAAAAAGCATACGAAAAGTTGACACATGGATGTACGCCGCAATCCGAATTCATGCAAAGAAGAACTGCAAGAGCCGCGGGCATTAATTCTCCTCCACCAAGGAGGTCAGATAGAGACGCTGTTTTGTGGCTACAACGCAAGCTGGAAGGGGGGAGGCCAATGCGGCAAAGCCAATGATCTCCTCTGCATCCGGCAGGCTGACTACCTGTTGCCAGGCCACGTGCACCACGCGGGACTCGCTGTCTCCTCCACCGACCCGACGCTTCCGCAGCTCGGTGTTACCTTCGCCGGGTCCAGGAAGGAGGGCGGCAGTGGCACCATCATCACCTTCCGCGTCCATCTCACTGGCGTCACGGCGAGCAGGCGGCTGCCAGTAGACGTAGATGTGACGCGACAGATCGGCCACTGCAACAAAGGGCAGATGGGCAACGTTGGTGCCAGTGATGTGGGCCGGTGGGGAGGCGACGAAACGGTGTGACCGCTTGCTGGCGAGCACGTAGCCGAAGGCCTGTAGGGTGGCCACATGCTGCGGCCACTGGGGAGCGGGACACCAGAGGAGGCCGTCCACGTCATGGCGGATGCACAGAAGGTGCGAGGCAGGCGCGTTCGCCTTAAGGGGTGCGTTGTAGAGCCACTGATTGCCCAGCAGTTCCACCTACAACAGGAAGCAAAGTTAATACGCTTAAGGGGATGGACAGTCCCGAAATCTCAATGTCTCTTGAGTGAGGCTTCGAAAATAAGTACTAAGTTTTCCTATGGCAGCAGATATTCGTCTGAAACGGTTAGTGGTCAATATTGCGATTTCCTAAACTCCCCAACGTAAAAGGTGTCTAGATGGCCGTTGCACGTAGGGATTCATGAAGTTCACCTCCGGAGAGAAGCGACATAAAATAACGATGGAGTCTGTGGGCTCGCCATGCAGGAGGAAGCTCCCAGCTCCGTTTGAGGCCGTAAAAACTAGAGATATTGCTGAACACATCCTTCTGCGGCAACTAAGGCCTTTTACCACCTCAACTGTCGATTGGACGTGACAAAAATTGGCCCACTACGGGAGGATGTAGGTATTCTTGGGGTGTATTGCTAACACACTGGTTTTATGGCCCACTTTGATTCAGTGCATGCCGACTTCATCAGTTCTCCTTCCTCCTCCTAAGACAAGTTACCTCAGCGGAGCGTGCATAAGAACAGTCTAGGACAAGAAGTCGATCCCTACAAAACGTGTGTTTAATTAGCGTGTATAAGTCACGCTCGAGTTTATCTTCAGAAAATAAAGCATTTTCCCAAGTAACTGCTGAGTTGAGGCCAGTTGACCAAGCGGGGTCGACGCATGCACGTCCGGCGATTGTAACCTATGATCAATGAGAGACTTCTTTGGTGGCTCGTAAAAGTTATTCAGAGGGGGTTTTACCGTCGTGGTCGTGTCTCTACAGTACATTTCAGCAAGTTACAGTGAAATCGCAAGACATCGACATGCAATGCGTCTGTGGCGACTACCAGCGCATGAACTGGTAACCCTAAAGGTATCCGCAGCGGTCCAAAGTCAGGCATAATTCACTAGTTAACAAAAGTAATACCCCTTTATATACATTCAGTGACCGATCTCATGAAGCGTAAGCCGAAATTCTGCAATGCGTTTTCGATTAGGGAAGATTATGTGGGTGGGGTTGTAATGAAGATTATCATGCAGCATAACCCTATGATATTTCGGACTCGTTGGATGCTGGCTTTTGAATGCACTTCTTCCCAACCTCCTGCAAAAACTACACTAGGAAAAAGTGTCTACTCAAATATTATGCATTTGTCAATTGATTTTCGATGGCCTTCCAAATCCAAATATATTTTATGGAAAACAGGCACGAAAATATGCTTTCTCTCATTCATTTCGTAGCAAACCACGTCGTCTTCGTATTTTCCACTCGAGAAAAGAATACTTTCCGATTCAAAAAAAGTTTCTAATTATGAGATCTTTTAGACCGCTAAATGTGCATTTATACAGCGTCGTACCTGGCCATTAATTCATGCTCCTCATGAAGCGTACAACATTTTCCGCATCCGTTACGAAATTTACGATCTCCGTATAGTATCTTCTTAAAGGCATAGAGGAATATATGACTTTCCTGACGCGGAGAGTATGCACCTTGCAGACTGAAATCTCTAAACGCTAATGCAACGGCTGGTCTGGCTCACATTTATTCGGGCACTGGAAAACTTTTTTAAAAGGCCGAAAGGCGCACCTTTGAGCGTAAAATACGAAAACGTGATTTTCTACAAAATGAGTAAAAGATGGCGTATTTTCGTGCATTTTTTCCATAAAATATACTTGAATTTAGAAGGCCGTCGAAAATCAATGTGAAACATGCATACTATTTAAGTAGCCACTTTCTACCAAGTGTAGTTCTTGCAGGAGGTCGAGAAGAAGTGCATTCAAAAGCCAACATCCTGGCGAGTCCGAAATATTATACGACTGCGAAATAATAATCAACACAACAACCCAACGGAAGCAACGCTTCTGATTTGAAAACGCATTTCAGAATTTCGGCTGACATTTCATGAGAACGGTCACTCACTGTATATTACTCCGGTAAGAAACCCAAGAGATGATTCAAGGGTTGAAAATTCCAACAAAAACGCGCCTTCATGGTTGTCTTCAAAGTTTCGCCATCGATGCGTTGGAGCAGGAGATCGACATCGTCACCAGCGGCAGCCATATCGACATCCTCCAACTGCTCGACATTGAAATTTCCCTGCATCTGACCAGCATCAGTGTCTGCTTGGCCCAGCCTGGAACCATCTGTTGTTGTCTCATCATACTGCACATTAAGCCTTTCCTCCTCCGTAGCGTCCGCAAAAAGCCGCAACCATGGAGTTGGAGAGATTTTTATGAGGGTTACGTCTAGGCTAAGAAAACCAATAAGAGACGATTTTGCATGTAAATTAATGACTGCAATCGATAAAAAGACCACTTCAGCATATCTTTACTCGAAAACGAGTCAGGTGACAAGGCAGGCGGCATAACACAAACACAGACAACAAAAACCGTCTGAACTGGATCGTTCAGATAGGCAGCCGCAGTGTGGGGATAAATTTGAGCTGGAGGACTGACCTGCTGAAACATAGGAAACATCGACAGAAATCTTTAAATGTGTTTTTCAGTGGAAAAGATTACCGCATTTTGCTTTGCACCTGTCCCTTGGGGACTATAGGTGGACAGTTTTTCGCATGTCCTAGCTCTCCTCTTTTTCTGAATCTAAGCGAATGCTCGTTAGTTCGGCCACGAATTCAGGCGTGCCGGCGTCGCTGGGTACGCTGTCGTGTTCGCAAAAGATAACTCTGGGAAAATTGACTGTTCGTAAATCCTTCCCGATGCATAATTTTCAAGGAGCCGTAAATTTCGACCAGGGGGGACCCACGAGATTTCAGCATAACGAAAATGACAGTCTGCAAAATCTTGTGTTCAGTGCCAAGGGAAGGGCCTTGTCACATTCAACTACTGCACAGTCTGCATGCAAAATCTTATGGGATTCGAGTAGAAAGTTGTGGAGAAAGTTACAGTGAAATCCAAAATAGCAGCTGGATGGAGCACATCAGAATCACTGGCAAAGCCGAGAGACCAGTCTTGTCAACTACACGGGTGGTTGAAAGGATGATCAGTCAAAAACCATCATACAACTGTGCATGACTTAACTTAAGTCATCCTTCCAGACTGAAATTGTGTCAAAATATCTTCATCAATGCTTCATGTGTTTCGGTGCACAATGTACCTAATTCGGAAAAAAACAAGAGCAAAACAATAACACCTACTTAAAACTTCTGGTAGGTAGTGTTACTCGGATGAAATTTCCAAATGGACGAAACTAATATAGGCCTCTGTGCAGTCTAACTTTTGGGAATATTCCCACGTCACGTTTCAAAAGTCAAATTATTGAAGACATATGCTAACCAATTTGACTTTTTAATACGTACCAGTTGGTTTCCTTGTCGTACGTCCACATAGTTTCGTCGCAGTTAATAGGAGCGAACAAATGGGCGTCGCAAAGTGTTACAGGCGGCTTTTCGGGGTCCTCAGTAGGCATTTGAATAATTATGCGCGGAATGGAAGATCCGCTGTAGCCAGCTGGTGTAGAGGATACGTAAGAGATACTGAAAGCTTCCTTCGAAACAACTGGTGGTTTTAGGCTACCAAGATGGATCAAGATGTTCACCAGGCGACTATCGTCTTCGGAAGCATCGGGTTGGCACTGAGACCAAGTAAAACGAAGAGGGGAGGTGATGCAACCATCTTCTGGAGGTGGTTGCGGTGAAGGGTTGGAGGGCTCTGCGGGAAAAGATCATTCAAAGCAAAAAGTGAGCAGTTGTGGAAAGTAACCTGAGAGTACTGAATAAGGATACTAGAATTTCTTAAACAATTGCTTCGCGTTGTTGTTGTTGAATGTCAGTGTCAAACAAGACAATAGTCTAAGCGAAGGAGCGCATCAATGCGCGGACGTCTATGATGAGGCTGCTCGGAAATCAATTCACTCCAAGGCTTTTACTACGACCCTCGATTTTTGAGAAACCTGTTCTTCATGCCGCGCAGTTAAGCAAGAGGACGAAAAAACAGATGGGGCCTCAGCGAAATGGGATCAAAAATACCCATCAGTTGTCGTCCGCCCTTCGTCAGCGGCAAAAAATTTAGCATTTTTCGGGGGCGTGAACAAGTTGGTTAAAAGTCCACATTTTTCGACTTCATCTTAAAAAGCGTGTGTATATCTGTCAATGGAATGTCGTATTAAAGCGCTTTTTAAGAGGTGATTTACTAAAGAAGATTCTTCTACTGATCAAGGGCATATTCACCGCTAAACGTCATTGTAAACGTTAATTTTTTTCGACAATGCGGTTTCGTGTTCGGGCAGTCCTTCAAATGTGACCCAGTCATCTGCATAAAAAGGAAAGCTCAAGTACTTACTACGTCCGTAAATGCTTTCCAAAAGGTATTCATAAACACATAACACAAAAGACACAAAAGTATCATTTCGAGCAGTACTCACTGGTACTTCAAGGACACTCTGGAACTCGGCGGACTCCACCATCTCCAAAAATTACGTGTTAATTTAACAGAAGAAAAGTACTCTTGATAAACAGAAAACGGTGTGCTTACGACTGCATCTGCAAATTCTGTTTAAAATTGTTTGTCAATGACCGATCTATTAACATGTGACATCATAAAAACTTGCACTCCCGTGACATCTCTACCGGCAAAATCAAGCGAAATCCTCTTGGCTTTAATCAACCGCATCTACAACAATAGAAGAACGGAAAAATTACCTCGATTTCGCGCAAAAGTCTTGAAACACATGGCCGGACATTGCACACATGACTTTGCGTCAGACTTCACACAACACTACTTCTCGGAAGACATTTGCTGCAAATGTATGTAAGGAACAGTTTTTTAGGCGTTAATGTGCTTTTCCCAGTTTTCGTACGTAGTTATTTGCATAGACAGTCGTTATACGTTTCTGGAAATTTAGCTTTTATATTTAGAACAAATTTCCGCATTTTTGCATTGCCGTTTTTTTTTAATAAAATCACCACTTCTAACCGACGAAATAGGATTGGAGGTAGTTATTTTGTGTTTACATTTAAATGGAAGTCCTTACTTATTAGTTTAGTGTTTTGTGTGTGCGTTCGGACTGGTTTCAGATTGGTTGGCGTTTTTTCGTTAATCTAGACATATTTTGAGAATTAGGTCACTACTGCACGGCCAATTTACTTAAATATATGGGAGCAGGTGAGGAACACGTTTGATTGGAAGACATCAATGTCTGAGTAGAAATAGACAATTCGTAAAGTGAGAACTCTGACTGTCTGCTATAAGGCAAATGTATAACATAAAGAGCATGCCACTCCAAAGGCTTTGGGTCGAATCGATGTCATGATGACAGCTTTCATGCTATGCAGAGTTTAAAGAGATCAGCATCGTTAGCTAGAATTTGTGGGTTGGGTTGTGAATAGAACAGCAAATCCCCTAGGTGCCAAACATCCTAGCACGTCGCACGCGTTAGGCGGAGGCTCCGCACCGTGTCGATGGGCTTGCCACTGGTGTTGGGGGGGAGGGAATAATTCCCTCAAACTAGTATTCGCCGTTTAGCTTTTGCACTACAAACAGGCGAACGCGCTTCGAAACCATCATGAGACACCTAACAGCTTGGCTTGGAAGGCCGCCAGCTAACGAGATAATTGGCTTATACTCATTACAGAGGTTCAGACTATGGTGGCCTTTTCTTAATGCGGTCTTTATAACACTCCCATTTATAAGATTCGAGACCTTCCTCGCCTTTGGAGGCCTGATTCGAGCACAGCCAGGTCGTGCGTGCCACGCGTAAGCACACAGTCGTCGACAGCAAAGAATACAGGCGCCCGTAGTGCCTTGAAAACTCTGGGCAAAGTAAATCCAAAAAGTTCGATCCCAATTAGGCCAGCAAACCGGAGGTATTCAAAACTCTAAGAACACTGACGAGTTGACTTGGCTGAAAGAGGAAACGTTCACGGATATTTACTGGAATATGCACAAGCAAATATGACAATTCTGATGGAGTTAAAAAGTCAAGACAATGAAAGTGCGCACCGGCGGGCTTGATTTCAGGATTAGCAGAGTCGAGGACTGCAGAAAAGGGGTCACTTGTGCAGATTGTGAGCAACGAAGACGTCTGTTCGAGAACCGCGTAATCAGGAAAGGAGAGGCTTGAGAAACGCCGGTGGCGTACAAGGCCCCAGGTTTCGGAAGAAACTAAACGACGAAATTAATAGAAAACCACAGAATCGACAGGCTAAAGGTCACACATCTTGAAGCTGGCTAGTGGTTCTGAAAACTGAAAAAAATGAAAATGGCGCCAAGGGTGCGCCTGGACACACAAAAGACTGCGGCGGGCGTGAGGAAAAAGAGAGATGAAGACAGAGGTCAAAGACGCAGACTATCAGACGCGAGGCAGCGGTTCAAATGCGGCCTGAACTGCGATGGATCACACTACATACCAAGTGAATCAGCGGATGAGGCCGTGTCGGGATTAGTAACCGCTCTCAGAAGCGTTCTGCCGGAAAGCATCTGTCGCACTTGTCACCCAAATCCCCTACCATTATTTCCTCTTAGTCTACATTCAGTAGCCAGCAACTATGTTGGATTGCAAGGTGACTTGCATCAACTTGTTCGGAAATGGCAATCCGCTGACCGCAGTAGTGGATAATTGCGGTTGTCGATATTTTCATCCTATACAAGAGCAATCGAAAGACTGTTATCAAAGAAAGCTTCTACACCCGAGCGACCGGAAGCCAGAGAGGGCTGAGTCTGATTGATAGCCCAGCGGCGGGCTATTCGGTGTGTCAAAAGATGGCAGGTGATAGAACGGCCCCCCTCTTTAAATGAAGCAGTCCGCCTGAGAATTCCTAGCAAACTGGAAATGTAGTCAGTGTCGACGAGCTATCCGGAAGCCACTGAAATCCTTAGGTAATACTTGCCTCCTGGTGTTGGCCACGCTCTGCTTTATGTCTGTGGCGAGTTGTGAGTGTTATTGAGAATGTAACGACGGATGAGTGATGGTTTTCTGAAGTATATCTTCCCAAAGCTTTGGAAAGTAAAGAAACCCAAACGTTCAATACCCAGCCGGACTTATACACAAAATACAACAGCGGAATGAACGACTGACGAACTTTTCAGCGAGATCGCCTTGTCCGACATACAACAGCGGACGTAAACGCACGAAAAATACCTAATCAATCGCAAAACAGCACTCAACTACATGCGCAAGTGAAGCCCTATTTGCTTCCTTGATGCTCTGTGGTCGACAGTTCTTTATCAGTCATTGCCTGAACAGTGAGCAAGTTTACATTCTAGAGTTTCACGTCCTCCTCTGGAACTCGGCTGACGGCCGGTTAAATATAAAGCAAATTTGCAAATCTGCAAAAAAATCCGATCTTATGTGGTCACGCATTACACATAGTGGCAAGATCAGTTTACGAACCATTTCACAAACCAGAAAGGTCTGAATGCAGAACGGTTTTTTCTTAAATTAGAACTACCACTTGAAAGTGGGAAATGCTTCAAGCAAACCTTTCGGCGTTTGTAGAACAGAGTGAAAAAAGAAAGGAAGCTTACTTCCAAAAGTCAGCCAGTCAAGATGAACCTTAGACTTAGACGACCCAACGGCTGCGACAACTGATATCAATAGACAGTGAATTTCTGCTGAAGAGGGCGACCGAACAGCATCCACTAAGTAAGCCGATGGAGCCACTGTAGGAAGCTCGAATTCCAAAACAACCTATAAATGACGGAAAATGAACATACGACTATCAAACAAGTAGAAAACTTCATGTAGAAGCAGACATAAACGCTACAGTTTATCTACACTCACAAAGGGGAACACGTAAAACTCCTGAAAATCAGGAGGACTCTCCGGGCGTATGGCGACTGTCCCCGAAAGCAAGTGTATTCACTGACGCAGCAGCATCAATCAGCTTTCCAGTTCCATGTGCGCCGCAAGGAAACCCACTCTAGTATCCGTTTTAGCGTTAATATCTACAAGCTTTCCAAGAGGCGTACAGAAGACGGACAGGCCGACCAATGCTGCGCCAATGTATACTCGTAATAGCGGTGGTAGTCAACATCCGCCCAGATAGCCCTGTCAGCTCCCATCCGAAGCTTGCTCCTATCGTTGCCAAAAAAGCTGCTGCCTGCGCATCACAAATATTTTCCGAGCAAGGATAAGGACGCGACAGAAATAAACCTACTTTCCAGGCGCTGAAGCTCTTTGAAATCCGATTGGGCGTGTCCAGTATATAGAGATTACGAGCACCATCGCATACAATGGCGTAATCGGACAACAGTTTCATTGAAGCATTGCATTTAGAGCCGCTGTCAAGAGATTCCGTCCAAGATGGTACTTTCCATACAGTCGACCCAGAGCAAAAGAGTTCTTTTCGTGGTCTCACGGCGACACCCTTGATCTAGGATAAAAGACGAACTGAACGATCTGGGGAATGTGCTACCTGTCCATCCGCTGAAAAATAATAGAAAGTATCGGGTGAAAAACGGTCTTGAATAAGTGCATTGTGAAGAAAGTAGAGACGGATTTCCAGTTTTGAGAAAGTGTCTTGACCCAAAGTTTTCAAATCAATTCCTGTTGACAGATTATATTAATGAAAACCAAAGATACCATTAGGTTCAGAGGCGGAAAGTACTGCAGTGCGCCTCAAAGAAAGCTTATATGACTCAAAGTTTGGGTCTAGAAGATCCCGATTTGGCTTTGCTTGTACATTCATTAAGGAGGTCCCGTTGCAGATGGGAGACAGCCCACGTCTAGCGAACTAAAATGAGTTAAATAGGGGATTACAGGGGGCGGGGGGTGCGGGTGTCATATGCCAAACACCCAGACATATAGATAAGACGGTAGGTGCAAAATAGTGGAGAACAAACTAAATGAGTATCCTAGACGAATAAAAGGATCAATGGTACGTAGGAAACCTCACAAATCGCACGTATTGTTAAGATATTTAACTGGTATGGACTCCCTGGATCTGAAGACCTCAATTTAACAATATCTCTCTCGAACACAGTTAAACAGCTAACTTCGGTCAAAGCATCAGGCATATCGTCAGGCTGCAGGACTAGTAACGTGTCAGACAGTAACCTTGAATTCATTACCCGAGACGGCCTGCACTTGTCACAAAGCCTTTGCAAGTCGCAATATCACCGAGGTCTTCGACACTGAAAAGAGGCGGGTTCAAGAAAGTAATTAGGAGATTCCGATGTCCTGAATAGCCCGCTCTGATTAAGATGTGGCTTTATGACAGCGCAATGTCGCAAGTGGCAACCAATAAATCAACATCAGAGGACTTTGTGGCGGGAAATCGGAGCTGCATCATCGCCCCAGCCCTCATTAGCTTCAATGTGTCCCCGATGCCGGTGGATACATACCGAGAGGATTGTACGGGCGTCGACGTTGACTATTGGATCCATAGGATACTTACTATCCAGAATTCTTTGTGTGCATGTCATCACAGAAAACTCCAAGGTCTGTACATCTGATACCCCCAAAACAAAGCAGATATGCAGTGGTGTGGACCACTAACACGAAGAAAACAGATATCATGTCCACCAGAGTCATCTGTCGGATACACCAAATCCACGGCAAAGCTGTCAGTCGTAAGCCTTGCAGAGGTAGACTAAGTCTCTTACCTAAATACCAACATCGCAAGGACCATCAATATCCACAAGGTTGCGTTCCGAATCTCTAAAACTAGCCAAGCCGTCGACAGGCTACAACGCTCAGTCCGAAATCGTCGCATGAAACTCAAGGTGTACAAGTCTGCATTACAAACACTACTAGGGGCGAGGACTAATACAATTCGCCAAAGCCAAATGAGAAAGCTAGGCTACAGTTTTATAAGCTGTCCTGAGAGGGGTTGATCCCGGACACCCACATTCTCGAGTCGACCATTATTCTGGGCATCCGTGTCATGCTGAATCAGATCCAATTACAATTAAGTGGCTCTAACAGGCGGATGACAGATGAGCGTAACCTGAAACGACTCTCCTGGGGGATTTGGACTGCGGTCAATCGCAGGCAAGGCGGAGAAAGACGAAACAAGCAGGAAACACTAGGAGTCTTTGTCAGGTGTCCTGAAGTTAATCAGGTGACTCGTGAAATGTTTTCGTAAGAACGTTTGGCATGGCGGACAGTCGGTTAAACTGCAACAGCTACCTTCGAAGCCAACCGGACAGATGAAGACAGTGCAAAAAAGATGGCTCGAAAGACTGGAATGTCTTCGCCATGCTCGCCAGTATGTCCTCACTGACTCGCTGAAATATCGGTGCGAACTAGCACCGCGCACCACAAAACATCGCTATCATCACCGAAGACGCCCCTCGTCTGTCTCAGTGAAAAATCCCTTTCCCGTCTCGGTTCGCATGTCCACTAACATGGTGACACGCAAGCGGAAGGCATTTAGTGTCAGCTTGTCTCCTTTCCTCAATTTGGACGCACGTTTCAAACATAACTGGGGAATCGGTACCTGAATTCCAGAACAAAACCCGTTAAACGTCCGTTTCTGCAAATACTGCACCTGCAAACTCAGCAAACGTATGGATCCGCAAGGTCATTTGCGCATACAGAACAACAACCACACACACATTCCTCTCATATTCATTCTCTGCAAGGGTCATCAGGTCATATTTGCACACACAGCAGCCATCCATCACCCGAATGCCAACCCTACAGTGATATGCGCCAAATTTGACAGCGAATAACGGACTGCTTGACGTACCCGCGTGGGTACTCGTAGCCTGCGATAGCCGAAAGTCTCATGTCGGGCTACACAAGGTACCCAAACTCATTTTCAGTTGGTTGATTGGCTAGGAGAGGCCGGTGGTGCACGAGACTGACAAGTGGGGAAAATCTTGAAGTGCCTTTCTTCCTGACAAATCGGTGTTTGACGCGTCCGAACTTATTACGACGCGCTAATGGTGACTTGGACGGTTGTCAGCAGACGCAGCGACCTGGTCCTACTCACGGCTGAAGATCTGGCTGCAATGACTCCTCCATAATGTGATGCTTGTCTCACTCTCACTTGTGTGATAGCCGAGACTACTCCAAAATGTCCGGTACCTATAAGAGCTAGGGACCAAGTCGGACGCGGCAAGCGCATACGGGCTGTTTAGACGTGTTGGTCAAAGCAGCCGCGCCCACATCTGGTCACCCTCACTTTGGCCTGTCGTAGAAACGCGAACGAGTTAAGAAGAGTGCGTACAGAAAAATGCAAACCTATGGAATTGAAGGATTGCGTATACCAGACACTTGTTCGAAAAGGAATGAAAGGAAAAACCAGAGGAGGCAGTAGCGAGGCAAACAAAAACAGAAGTGTTTCCGGAAAAAGTGCTTTACTTGGACGTCATTTTACTTGGCCAATAAGGAAACTGGCGTTTGGGGTACCACCTTTAAATTGTGTCGAGAGTCACCAGTCGTTTGATGTCAGCGTGTGACAGCTAAAAAAACCTAATAACTCATACCTGTTTTAACCGGCGAATTAGGACTTTCTGTAGGAGGCTCAGGGCCGAGCGGCGAAAGTGGTTCTGGCTAATTTTGGGCAGCAAGCTAATAAGACATGCCTCAACTCACGATTTATTGTTATTCCCGGCAAAATCCTACAGACTTTGTTTCCATATTCCTTTTATTTATTACAATGGATACTTCCATTTTAAGCCATTCTGTCAATTATTTGCATATATGTTTTCGTCTCGTTTCCACTTTCTTTTTGGGCGTTTTATCGCATCCCATTCAACACCATATCGTCACGGTCATTGCCTTGCATTTTTCTACTCGATAAACTTTCGCAACAAGCAACTATATATTCCTCGCTATAATTTCCCAAACAAACTATCCTGTCGTAATTTGTAAGTCGAGTAAAGTCTGTTCTAGGAACTGGACTTCAAAGGTACATCCTTATCTATAAAAATGTAAGACTGTCTACCAACAACGACGATACTACAACCCCAAATCTCCTCTCCAGTCGTACATTACGCGCATACGACGACGAGCAATCACTAGATTAATTTCCCTAGCCTACCTTACGGATTCTCTGAGGACAACGCTATTATGCTTCCCTCCTAGGACAAAAGGAAAGTATGTCTCCGGTGAGAAAATGTTGTGGGAGGCATTCGGAGACTACAGATGGATGAACTCCGAGGCGCCGCGTATGTGGATAGAACAACACGTGGGTTCTAGGTTAGAGGCAGTTGCCGTCAACCTCCTAGGGATTGTCCACGTGTACAGGCTTCTAATCTTGAGGGGAGACAAAGTCGCAAAACAATGACTTCGAATTCGTTACCCGATGACACGGCCTGGCCCTAACACCAAATGTAGTGTTGGACAACGTGTAAGGCCTAAGCCTCACATAAACCTATTACATGACACTAGCTTATATGCCTAACCCTAAACGCAAACATAAATCCTATTCTGATCCCAAACTTGACCCCAATTCTGACAATTACTCTAAAGCTAACCAGTCATCTGTCCGCAACGGTAGGGGCAGATACTGAGATAGTGCAGGCCTAACCTAACTCTCCAACCGCGTTCTTAGCCATAACCGAGTGCAAGATTTGTCATAGCCACACTTTCTCGCTGTCCGTTCCACAGGACACAGTGAAATTTCCCATTAACTACCTAGCGTCCGCACTTGCTGATAAGTAGTGAGGAATAATAAAGCGAGCGTACACTTGATCGACTGCGACTGAATATGGAAGAACCTGGAGGGCCCAGAAGTAGTAAAGGTGAAAATTCTAGAGGCCAAGCTCTGGTTTTACTGTGTGGGCACTGAGTCTTCCGGCGAGGTAAAAATACGAAGTTGACGAAACCCAACTCACGAAATGCGACAGTTTGCACAACAGCCACCCTACTCATGCATCCCGCCTAGCTTGTAGCTCCGTAAAAGTCGCCCGAATTCTGTCAGTTTTAGAAGACTTCTGAAAATGCACGCCAATTAGATCATGGTCTAAATATGCGGATATCTAAACAATTTATCGAAATTTATTTAATTTAGGGATTGCCGCCATTATACTTCGCTGATATTAGAAACATGGCCTAGTCTCATGGAGAGGGCGTGATTTCCCCGAATGACTTCCCTTAAAATAGTCAGGTTGCTCATTTTTCTTCAGTTTTGGCTTCAGTTCCATCAATAATTCTCAGTCTTTCGGATTTCTTTGTGGAAATTGGTCCGATTGAAGTGAACCCCACTGCAAGAATTTCGGTGATTGGTTTTGCTGGACAAATCCCATTCGTCTGTGCTTTGGGGTTCGGTACAATGTCATCAGACTGTCCAACGACTAATTATGTTTCCGATCGGGAAATCTGCATGAACAGTCGCTATTTTGTTCGGGTAAAGTATAATATTCAGTAGGTTTTATAATGTTTCACGTCGGCGTGGACGTTTTCCTCCGATGAGACAACATTCTACTTGACAAAACCGTAAATTAATGCGCCTTGTTAGTGATCAAAAGGGTCCCTTATTTTTCTTTTAGCCCCATTGCTGACCGAATATTTTGAGGCGTCAGCAGTGATCGATTTTGATGCATGGGTCCTTGTGCGTCATTTTCATCCCCCAATTATCTATGGTCTGTTGTTTTCTCTCAGTTAAATATTTCACAGATCATTTGGGCATATAGAGACTAGGCGGTGAGAATGTTAATTCTTGCGTTACTGCCACCAGATAAAATCCTTTGTTAGAAGGAGAAGACGGCATGCACCTAAATGAAAAGTTTAATGTTTAGAGAACCCGGATTTGTCCTCTCAGGCGGCAGTGGTCACTGGCAAAGCCAGGACTGGTGTTGACCGCGTCCAGTCATGTCTGAGAGTCCCTGAGAGAGTGGTGGCAGCCACTTTTGTAGGCTCTTGGGCCAGCTCAAGTGGTCTCCAATAGGTGTGTTGCATTTACCGACGGTTGGTGTCCTTGTGGCTTATGTTTATTGGATGCAGGGGGTGGCACGTCTAAGTGGCGCAAGTGCAGCTGTGACTCTGGGGGCACGCAAGTGTGTCCGAGCTGAAGTAGACCGAGTGGCCTCGGGTCAACGCGTCTGGAAAGGCTCGTTGCAAAGGGTGAATGACCTTGAAGCAGAGAGATCTTGGACATTGACGTCAGACTGGCCATGATGGCTGCCCACGGTAGGCATGTCAATGCACATGAGGTGGGCTTATTCCATTTTCTGCGCTTAAAACTGTTCCAGACAATATCTTCGAGATAAATATCTTTTTAGATCTGCTATGTGTGTAATAAAACAGGCAGAGCTATGAATGCAAAAGTCTTATTGTCAGGTTGACATCCCTCAAGATCAACAGCAGTCGACTTCCCATTTGTGTAGTCTACACTGAAGCCAGAAATGTTTTGAACGGTAGTTCACATTGGTCACTGATATTCATAGGAGATCAAATAAGGATGACTGGGAGTTCACTCAAATGCCTGGTCGACGTTTTCTCAGAAAGATCTCGGTGTGTTGATTTTGTTAAAGTGAAGTAGGGAATTGCTCTGCAATGAGGAGATCGGGTCCCCTATTCTGTTTCATTCTTTTCACTGTAAATAAAAACGACCGAGTAAATTAACTGAACGACAAAATGTCAATGTTTGTTGAAGACGTCAGGTAGTAGAACATACACCATCACGCCTGGTATAAACACGCCTCTATCAACTCCCCCAGCAACCCCTAGTAAGCCTAAGTATGTGTCTAAGTCAAAGGCAAATCCAATTGCTGCCTCAGCCACTCGGACACCCAATAAATCCAGCACCATTATAAAAGCTTTTCCTCCACAATCGGCTAACAGTGTCTCAAATACACCGACTCAAATAGTAGCGGGTTCGCAACTGCCCCCCAGCCCTCATACCGAGGCATTTAGGACGAATATGCCGATTTTTCCGCCGTTTAATAAAACTCTTGCTCCAATGGAAACAATGCGTCCCCCACCCCCTAACTTGTTTCCTCCACGGCCGTTTTACCAATTTATTGCTCATGATAATGTCCATACTGAATCACTTAATTCATCCGATCCTCAGTTTCGTTCCGGCGGGAATACGTTGCAGTATCTGCCCCGCGGATTTCCAGCTGAAAATAAGTTAGCTAACAATAGTTACCAGTTTACCTGCCCGTCATTCCCTCCCCCAAGTCCTACCCCTTTTTACCCACGTCAGAATTTTTTGATGCCACAAAATTTTTTGCAGAACCCGATGGTTGCATCCAGACCGTTTGATCCGTGGGCAGCCCAGAACTGGACAATGTAGCCCACCTCCCTCAAAAACTAACAGCCTTTCCCTTCAAACTTTTTGTTTTAAATGCCAAATCCTTGCTTAATAAGATGCCTTTGCTTCAGACTCAGGTGTTCGTCCATTGTCCTGATATTGTTTTAGTAACTGAGACGTGGGCATCAGCCTCAGTAGCTGACTCCGAACTCTCTCTTCTAGGCTACAATTGCATTCGAAATGATCGCCAAGACAGCCGTGGTGGGGGCAGCTGCGTCTACGTAAAGCAAACACTTACATTTTTGCCGTTGGACCTCCCGCACTTTTCCGCAGTAGAAGGCAGCTGCTGGCTCCAGGTTGCACTAAAAAATAAGTTCTCCTTACTCATTGGCTGCGTCAATCGGCCTCCCAACGCCAATGACAATTTTGATCGTTTACTCTCACAGGAATTTCATGCTGCGGCCGACTCAAGCTTTAAGTATCAACTGGTTGCGGGTGACTTTAATCTCCCTGAAGTCCGCTGGTCTCCGCCTTCAGGCCCCAGAAGGTTCGATGACTTTCTTGAGGCTGTGGATGTTGGGATGTGGACTCAGGTTGTCGATTTTCCCAACCGAGGCTCATGTATACTTGGCCTACTTTTTTGTGGAGGCTGCTTGCCATCGTCAGTGTCATCCCTAGGACCATTCGGGGGCTCAGACCATGACATAGTTGTTTCAACGTTGGAATTCGAGGCTGACGAAATGTCGTCCCAAAAGTATAACTTTTTCCGCAATTTCCGATCAACTCGCTCAACCGGATTATTAACACACCTTTACCCTTTCGTCGCAGATTGCGCAGGCTTTATCGTCGTTTCCATCTGCAGAACGATGTTTCTGTTCTGCCCTTGATTTGTGATATTTTTGATCGAGCTTAGAGATTGTCTGAAGAAAAACAGCTAGCCGAAGAGGTCCAGTTTACCGAAAACCATTCGTTAAATGTCTCGCAACTTTTCTCTAGAAAAATACGAACTCAGAGAAAGACGCAGTATCCCATCCTTCGAGACGATCTCGGAAATCCCATAGTTGATGCCCAATTAACCGCGGATAGCTTCAATGATTTCCTGTCCAACACGTTCATTGAAGACTCGGGCACTCCACTTCCGACCATCCAGTCATTGACCGGGGCAGTTATAGAAATTATAACTTTCACTCTGTGGGATGTGACTGTTGCGATTCGGCGTTTTCGTCAATCTTATAGTCCAGGCCCTGATGGTGTCCCTGTAAGCATTTTAAAAGCCGATGCAAACACGATTTTCCCATCCCTCTTATGCAATATATTTAATCTCGCTCTTGAAAGTGAAACTTATCCTACCTTGTGGAAGGAATCACACATTTTGCCCATTCCTAAGTACGGCAAATCTACATCATTTGATGACTTTCGACCAATAAACACCCTCCCCGCAGATTCGAAGATCTTAGAGACATTGATCAAGGATAAGATGATGTGTCACTTAACAGCGAATAACTTACTGAGTGCTGCTCAGCATGGATTCCTCAAAACTCGATCTTGTGACACCTGTCAACTCCCTTTCTTTGATAATGTTCTCCAATCTAGGGACCATGGTTTTGCTCTTTACACAGTATATTTCGATTTCACTAAGGCTTTGACCGTGTTGACCATGCTCTTCTTCTCTTGAAATTGTCCTCTTTCGAAATAGGTGGCAAACTTTTGAATTTTATATCCTCTTATTTGGGCACTCGCACACAACGAGTTAAGATTTCCATTACCATCTCCAACCCCACACGTGTGAGGAGTGGAGTCATTCAGGGTAGTGTACTCGGCCCGCTTTTATTTTGTCTTTTCGTTAATGATGTACCCGATTTATTTCAGAATGGTAAGCCTTTCATGTATGCCGATGATCTGAAAGTTGCATATCGATATAAGCCGGCAGATCATGACATCGTGCTTGAGCTCCTAAAGAGCGATCTACAGGCTTT
>CACRXP010000096.1:1290783-1335641 GCA_902702965.1 Spirometra erinaceieuropaei
CAAATAAACTTGCTTTATCACCTCATGCAGATAGAATCTCTGCCAAAGCCGCGCAGATATTTGGATTCATATCGCATTATTTTTTTCTTCCGGAAATGAAGCTAAGACTTTATCAAATGTTTGTTCTTCCAGTCCTCCAATATTGTTGTCCTTTCTTCGGTTTGATGAACGCCTGCGACCGTAATAAAATCGAAAATGTTCAGAGGGTTTTCACCCGGAAACTGTTCTCTCAAGCTTCGTCCAGTATTTCTTATACTCAGAGATGTCAGCTGGCGAACATGAAGTTTTTGTGGGCGGGAAGACTCAAAGCTGGCCTTTGCTTCCTTTTTCGCATCAACTCTAGCTCCAGTCTTCCGCACATTGACACTCTCACTCCGAGAGATCGGTCTTATGCCACGCGCAACTCCTGCATGGTGATTCCGCCGCCTCTTTGTACTACATCTAAGCGCTCCCTCTTCTTTGCTTCCAAATATGCCTTCCTATGGAATAATCTTCCGCCTGAAATTAGATTATCGCCTAAGTTACTGGTATTCAAGTCGAAATTACGCAACAATCTTACACCGGAAAGCCTAAAGGCACTCTTAACGGTCTCATTCCCGAACCCTCAGATTCTTGACTTCGATAAGGGTCCTCCTGGTATTTAGTGGTAGATTAAGTGGTAACTCTTAATTATATCATTATAAACCCCTGTTTGGAATTGGTTTCTAAATCCATTGCTATCCTTCCCCCCCATAGCGACAATTTTCGCGGTTTTTGATGTCATCTCCCGCATTCCGACCTCATGCGGTCTGTCGACGCTCACGGCGGAACCCTCAGTATTCACTGTCCATTAGTAGTTCGGTCGTACCTCCCTTCCTCACTGCTCGGCTGAGCTCGAAGCGTGCTGTGGCCGATCGCATCTCGGTTCCTCTCGTCTGGCCTCTTTGACGCGGCGTACCAATCAGGCCCAGACGATCTCAATTGTGAATCCCGTATACAATGCCATTTGCAAGCCACTCCTGTCTGACCCTCATTCGTACCCATCAAGGCTGACATTTATTGCTACCCTGACGATGACCGACAACATTCCGTTATATACCGCCACCTACAGGCCAGACCTGCTCGCTTTTTTCTGTTATTATTTTTATGGAGGGGTTTTTTTCTCCTGTAAAATTAATCCAATCATTTTTAACTTTTTTTAAGGAGTTTTTTTCACCCCTCAATCATCATATTTCTCAATGGACTTCTAATATAGAAACTAGGAATTGTATTTTGTAAAGATTCGGCCTACCTCGTCTAAAACTCGCATGCAAATTTATTTTAACTTGCTTTGATGGGACCCCGACGGGTCTTTAACAAAAATTATCTATCTATCTATAAGGTGATGTGTCACATAACAGAGAATGACCTACTGGGTGTTTCTCAGCATGGATTCCTCAAAACTCGGTCTTGTGACACCTGTCAACTCCCTTTCTTTGATAATGTTCTCCAATCTAGGGACCATGGTTTTGCACTTTACACAGTATATTTCGATTTCACTAAGGCTTTGACCGTGTTGACCATGCTCTTCTTCTCTTGAAACTATCCTCCTTCGGAATAGGTGGTAAACTTTTACATTTTATATCCTCTTACCTGGCACTCGTACACAACGAGTTAAGATTTCCAATGCTATCTCAAACCCCACCTGTGTGAGGAGTGGAGTCATCCAGGGTAGTGTACTCGGCCCGCTTTTATTTTGTTTTTTCGTTAATGATGTACCCGATTTATTTCAGAATGGTAAGCCTTTCATGTATGCCGATGATCTGAAAGTTGCATATCGATATAAGCCGGCAGATCATGACATCGTGCTTGAGCTCCTAAAGAGCGATCTACAGGCTTTTGCCCAGTGGTGCCGCACATGGCGCCTTTCTCTTTCTTGACATAACTGCTCAGTCATGGTGGTTGGCGACGACCGCCAACCTCAACTAAGTATTGAAGGTCACGCCATAAATGTGCTAGGGGTTATAAAGGATTTGGGCGTTTCATATTCCAAGAGTCTCAATCTCTCGGAGCACTGTGCCTTGATAGTCTCCAAAGCACGTAGAACGACCGGGTTTATCCTCCGAAATTTTAAAACTAGGGACATTAGAATGCGCCTTTTCAACATGTACGTTAGACTTGGTCTGGAATACTGTTCGTTTTCATTTAGCCTCATGCGTGCTACTGAGCGGAAGAAAATAGAATCCGTTCAACACTTTTTTACTAAGAGAATTTTAACCCCGGAACACCGACATTTGTCTTACCAAGAACGTTGCCGGCTTTCAGGCCTCGATCCTTTATGGTTTCGTAGATTACAAAAGGGACTATTGTTGCTATTTAAGCTCTTATATAATCACACATATAACCCACTCACTTCTTTAAGACATCATGTCCACCACCGACGTAACAGTCACCGTGAGGTCTTTTTATTTCTGCCTCTGGCACGTACTGTTAACTATCGTCGGTTCTATGCTGTAAATGAAATTGTTATTTGAAATAAACTACCCAGGAGTGTGAAAATTCTGCAAAACTATTTTTTATTTAAGAGAACTATTACTCGATTTTTGCATTCAGAAAAGCTCCCATAAATTTTGCGTGCTGAATTCACTGATCGGCTCTACCGTAGCGATGGCGTTAGTGACCTCTGAATATTATGGCCGGTCTCACCAGAGACAGTTTCTTTGGCCAACAGCGACAGCTGTTCTTCGGCGCCTCTATTTTGACTATCGTCAACTTCATGAAAGAAATCGGCGACTGATAATATCCGATACCGTGCAATCCCTCCCTTTTTGGTGGTCGAAAGTTTGCTGCCAGCAGCTTTTTTTTCTCCTGTGCCCTTAAAACGATGAAGACCAGCATCAAAAATATTTTTATTTCTTTTCCACAGGAGTTTTTTCACTGTTGGCCGGATTCGTGCTTAAAGCTTCCATGACAATGCCTGTAAAGTGGCATTAAATAGAAATATTATTATTATTAAAATTATTATTAATTCAGTTATTTTTACGATTTTTAAATGAACTGATAATGAACTCACAGAAGGATCTTTAAGCCACTCTGTAGCCTTTTAAGTCTGTTTTCAAGAAAGTTTGGGACAGCGGTGTAAGTGACACTGGATTTGAACGTCTTCCCTGGAATTAGGTCGAGCAAACTTTCTCTTACGCATTATGATAAATTGTTGAAAAAATTAAGCCCCCTATTTAAAAAGATATCGTGCCAATCAAGAGTGCTTATGACGTTATTTACTAATTCTTTATTAATATTAGCAAATTCAAAAATACTACCTTTTACTGTTGGCTTTGCGGAAATGGAAACTGGAAGGCGACAATGAATTAATGCATGGCCACTTGCAAAAAGGTCATGATAGAAATCCGTAGATAAAGGGGAGGTACAATTATTAAAAATTGATTCTTATTCACTATCGTTTCTGGTCGAAGAGTGGACTGATTGAGATAAGTTTGAAAAGGGAATGGTGTCTAGAAGCTTCTGGAATTTAGGGGAGGAAGTATGTGCGCGTCAGTCAATTTCTGGCAAATTAAAATCACGTACGATGATCGAAAGAAGTCCCTGCGATTGTTTCCAAGAGTTCGCATAGTTGGCTTACATTTCCGAAGTAACAAGGAAGATTATATACACATCCGACTAAGGCTTTCCTATTTTGCGGAAAGATTACCGAAGCGATACATAAATTTCCGGAGAAGGAGGAAATGCTCAGGTCACGAGACGACTGTGGAAGTGAGGCTTTGATGTAAAGAAGACAACCACCGCCGCGTCTTTCGACACGATCCTGGCGATATAACCTGAGACTATCTATATTGAGTGCGGAGTCTGAAATAAGAGAGTGAGCCCAAGATTTTGTAATGCACAATACATCTGGGTCAAACTCAACAACCACACTTCTTAGTTGTGACATCTTTTGCACGACTGATCTTGCGTTGAGAGAGACAATACTGAGCTTAGTCCTAATATATAGGTTACGCTCATTGCTACTTTTAAGAAAGGGAGAGCTGGTGGTGGAACATTAAGCTGTTGGGACGAAGCAATCGGTGGAAGACAAATTTGCTGTGATCTAAAATTTTTGGGGTAATTACCACTAACTAGAAATGCAGCATTGTATGGAAAAACATTTCAGCAGGATCCAGGAAGACTAATGCTATTTTGTGGGGTTGGAAAAATAGGAGGCATAAAAATGTAATTTTGGCAATACTGAGCATAATATGGGGGGTAATTTATTTTAGATAGCGGACGTAATTGTTTTGAGAAACAGCTTACATTAGGAAAAGGCTTCACCGTTTGGGGCGTCGGGCTAGCAATGGGATTGGAAAATTATCAGCAAAACTATATACATGCATTTGCAGGCTGGTGTGCAAGCGGGCTTCACAACTGAGGTGTTTAGGTGAAGTTGAGAATTCGGGATATGAACAGGTAAAGATCTCTGTGCACTGTCATCTGACTTATTTGACCTAACCGCTAAGTCCAACCTGACTGGCCAGGCGCGGGAACTGGATGAATTCAATCCAGGTTTATTAACTAATCTATTATTGCGAGTGCTGGAGGTTGGTTGTGCTTCAAGAATTGGTTCATCTTTACTTTTAAGATCAAGCACCCTAGTAAATTTGGGAGCCCCTTTTGAGTAATCCTTGCTTCTTGGGGGCGTTTTAAAATGGCTGGTTTCAAATGACTCTGTGACCGTGTGCTGAATTGAAGAGCTAGATGGAACTGGGGCCGCTGCATATAGGGGGGAGATTTGGTTGACGTCCGATGGAGGATCTGCTTCAGAGGCAAACGGCAAATTATCCGAATTATGGGGTAGCTTTAAGGTTGTTAAGTGGAGGAGAAACTCTTCGTTGAAGTGGTGTTTTATCTCGACTATCAAAAAGTTTATTTACACTAAGATATTCGGCTGAGCACTCCAACTGGAAGAAACTAAAGTCCACTTCTGTCGACGAAAATAGTTTGACAAGAATTGGTAGATTTTTGCTCCTAGATGAAATTCTTTTAGCTTCAGCGACCCTAACGTTGAAGCCGCATGAATGAAGAAATCGGA
The DNA here is from genome assembly GCA_902702965.1 of Spirometra erinaceieuropaei. NCBI lineage: Eukaryota > Metazoa > Platyhelminthes > Cestoda > Diphyllobothriidea > Diphyllobothriidae > Spirometra > Spirometra erinaceieuropaei. Next base: position 1,295,825 of record CACRXP010000096.1, read on the forward strand.
AATCGACATCGATTGGCTGCCTGCTCTTAGGAACGTTTTTAAAATAAAAATAAAACTTCATTTGTGTCTGTCTTCGGTCTCATTAGCAACCAGGTCGATAAGAGGCATGAGTTTCTCACCCTGCTGAGACGTAAGTGTTCGCAACTTTCCTTCAAGAAGGGCTCCAAGAACAGAAAAAATAGATCCGTAACGAGACATAAAATTGCTTAAATTATCGAGCGCCCCTAGATCTATATTCTTCATATGTACAATGAGTTTCCAATGGAGCTTAGTTTCTTTCAGATTTCGACGAAGGGTTGTCTGAGGTTTCAGCTCGAAAAAACAAAGCAGGACTTTAATCCAACTGTGTAGTGATGTTAGCTGCCGAAACTTCGAGGAGTTATGAATGAAACCATGTATGATGAAACAATTCCTGAAAGCAATTAAATTGGTGGACCAAAGAGCACAATTGGTACTAAGTAAATTTTGCTCAATAACAGAATGCAACCTTGAAAAGAGGGGTAAATAACAAATTCGTAGGTGGGAAAACAAAACTGCGGGTAAATTTGTATTGGATAATGGGGCTATGTAGGATAAAATAGGGATCAGATTAGTTCTCTTACTAGTCACTAAGTTGACAATAAAAGCGGTCGGTGAAGACGGTCTATCATCTAAAATATAATCTTATTCAAAATTTCATGGCGAAAATCTTTCATATATGCGGGTAGAACTGAACATGATTGAGGCTACGTTGGGTGAAAAACTATGACAATTTATTTCTGCTTTATGATAAATCGCCAAAACACGACGGGAGGCTGACATGACTTATGACTAAAAATAGGAAATTTCGCCAGATATACACGGGAAAACTGTGTGGGAGATTAAGAAATGGAATTTAGAAAATATAAAATTCCCTAGTACGGGACGCTCATCGATCACTCCTACGGAACTCACTCGTTCCGTTGTGCCTTACGGGCTCTCTCTCAAGCCCAACCAGCACGCGTACAGCGGCGCATGACGTAGGCAGTATGTTATTACCGACAAAGACAAGGGAAACTGGAATGGTCATTTCTGACTTATTATCCGTCGACAGCCAGTCATACCCAAACCCGAAGCGTGGAAAACCCGAGGTTCGAACTCGCGACCTGTTAGCTGGAAGTCCACGCCTCTAACCACTAGGCCACGAGCCCGTTGTCCTGTCTGTTTCGATCGGGAATGTACAATGGTAAGGCACAACGGAACGAGTTAATTCCGTAAGAACGATCGGTGAGCGCCCCGACCATTGTATATTCCCGATCGAAACCGACAGGACAACGGGTTCGTGGTCCAGTGATTAGAGGCATGGAATTCTAACTAACTGGTCGCGAGTTTGAGCCTCTGGTGTTCCACACTTCGGGGTTGGGTATGACTGGCTGAAGACGGCTAACAAGCCAGAAATGACCATTCCAGTCTCCCTTGTCACTAATCTTCAATATCGTTCTGCGCGCGTTGACCTTTAGGGCAGCGTTGGCAAAAAAGGTCGGATGCCTGTTTAATAATCGAATTTGGAAGCCAGTCCGTGCCTGAACAGTGTGAGTATTTCAAACGACTTATGTGTTTTCAATGAGATCTGAGGAGACACCGATTGTACTCAATGTCCTATCTGATAGTGAACGAAAGAAATGGACTGGTTCGGATTCAGTAGTAAGGTGTTTTGCAAAGATAGCACTAAATAACTCCGTCATGTCATGAGGTAAGGTTGTATGATATGAATAAAGGTAGATGATTTGAATAAAAATTAAATTTAGCATACTTTCCTTTCTGGACAATGAGCGGACTAAGTGAGAACAGTTTACAAAGTGGGTATTATCCGGGAAACTTTGGGGTTTAAGTGGGAAAGTATGTGTATGTCTGTCAGTTTTTGGCAAATTAAAGTCGCCGACGATTACTCTGACATCAGATAGAATCTCTGCGATTTTTTCGGGGAGTTTACGCCGTTGCCTTTATTTCCGGAGAAACAAGGAGGTTGCATACGCAGCCAAATAATACATTTCTATTTTGTGGCAGGATTACGGATGTAAAACAGAGATTTCCACCGCCACACTTTTTTAACTCAGTCTTGTCCGTATAGCTTAAGACTATTCATAGCGAGTGTCGAGTAGGAAATTACTGAGTGAGCCCATGATTCTGCAATGCACAAACACGTGGGTCAAACTCGAAGGCTACGGCTCTAAGCTGAGCCATCTTTTATCCTACTATTCTCCCGCTGACGGGAAGTACATTGAGCTTATTTCGAGAGGCAGGTTACGCTCACTGCTATCTATAAGAAGACCTTATTTGATGGTGCAAAGTTAAACTGTAGGGAGTAAGGAAGGTGCCTTGATTTATCTCCCCACGTCCAACAAATATCACAGAAAGCCACTCGCCTGTGTGGATTCATATGTAAAAATTTCACCTTAAATGCACTAAGAATACAACTGTTCAAAATGTATGTTTTACTTCTCCTAGATTACTGTTCAATTTTCTTCGGCATAATGCCCTCAGGCGGCCGAAAGAAACTAGAAGGCATTCAGAGACGTTTTACTAGATCTTTGTCTAGAAGTGATGGCATCCAGGGTTCATACTTAGAACTATATCATAAATACGGTCTTCGATCACTCTGGATCAGAAGACTTCAAAATGGTCTAAACTTCCTATTCAAGGTCACCCACGACCAATATTTTCTCAAAATGAATTTACTTATCAACCAAGACGCCCCTAGAAACACCAGAAATAGCGAGGATATTATAAGGATTCCCAAATTCACAAAGTCCCAACGGTCAAATTTCTACTCCATAAGATATGCGACTATCTGGAATTCTCTTCCAGGTTATATCCGGAAAAGTCGAACCCTAATCGAGTTTAAAATAAAAACTAAGAAATCCCTTTCAAATAACAATACACATTTATTTTTGAATGAGATAGGACATTTTTCAAGTCAATTATGCGATATAGAATTTGGTCCAAAAGGGCTCTGATGATGCCAGTCGATTGAAAAATACCGGAACATAGGGCTAAAAATAATCAAATTTATAAAAGATAGCATCATTGATAAACATAGAACAGGTAATGATATTCTTTTTTTCCTCCCTCTCTCGTTTTCATCAGCTATGTCACCTGACACTAAATATCCCTTATAAAGCTAATAACAATATACCCATCGATAAAACCCTGCATATTAGTCGTGCGTATGTCTATATCAATAATCTCAAGGTCAGGCCGATATCAAAGTTCTTCAATTGCGATAAAGGACATATGATTAATGCCCCCGAAAATTACCAAATTGCAAACTTCAATTTTTATATTGTACATATAGTTATTTTTTGAAAATTTTGTTATCATTTTCCCTTAGAACTGAGGTTTTTTTAACTTAAAACAAACTCTTAATTCGCGCTCTTTTGACTAACCAGACACCCGAAGCAAATGAAGTCAAAGTGCAGTTGAAATTGACGAGTTTGTTTTAGGTTTTTTTCCTGAGTTCAAAGGGGACTGGCAGTGCCCAAGGGGCGCTACCATAAACCTATCCTATTCTATTCTAAATGGCTTTAGTGTAGAATTTGCGGAGGTATTGTCACTAACTTTAGGGGCAGTATTTTATGGAAATATATTTGGGTAAATTTATGGGCGGGAGTGTTATTTCGTAGGGACGAGAAATGGGAGTCACAAAATAGGATTTTGAGGATGAATAGCATAATATGAGGGGTGACTTACATTAGAAGACGAACTAAATGTTTCTGAGAAACGGTTTACAAAATGAATATTTTCAATTATTTGGGAGACCTGACAAGCTGCCAGATTGGAAAATTACTGATTACACTGTTTAAATGAGCTTTATATGCGGGCATGTAAGCTGGTTCCACAACTGTGACGCCATTCTTAATGTGAGGATTCAGGTAAGGAACAGACAGTGATCTATCTGGATTATTGTCTGGCTTGCTTGATTGTACCTCTAGGTGAGACTTGATTGGCACGGCATGGGAACGCAGTGGATTCGATCCAGTTTTTGAACCAAGTCATTGTCCATTGCCACGGAGGTCGAATTTGACTCTAGGGTTTGCCAATATTAACTGTTAAGGACATGTGGTCTGGTAAAATTTAGAGCATCTCTTGAGCGATCAGCGCTTCTCTGAGATGTTGCAAAGTGGCAGGTTTCACTTGAGCCAGGACAATGTGTCCGGTAAAAGGTTAGGAGGAATAAAAAGCGCCTGAGATACATGGAAAAGTCAGCTAGCACAAGACAAAGGGCCTACCTCAGAAACTGTTTGCAAATTACCTACATTCTCGGATGACTTTCGGTTCGCTAAGTAAGGGGAGTCTTTGCGTTCCACTGAAGATTTATACCAATTAATGAGGAACTTATCGCCTCCAAGATGTCCAGCTGAGCGCTCCAACTGGCAGAACATAAAGTCTATTTCTATAGACGAAGAAAATTTGACCAAAACTGGTAGCTGTTTGCTTCAACACGAAAGTCTTTTTGATTCTGCTCCGATCATGAAAAGAATAATTCGAATAATTTTATTTATAAGGTTGCGGAATTACTACTTTATGGAAATCTGTCTTCGTCAGAGGATTTAAGGACAGGGTCGTGTATGGTGAACAACTTAAAAACGTAATCGGTATCGGTAGATCGAACAGCAAAACTATCGCTTATACACCTCATGCGTAATAGTGAAATGTCCTACATATAAAAGAAGACAAATGATTATTTTGTAGGTGCCAAAATAAAACTGTGAGTAAAATCCTCACTTACGATGAGGCTATATATGGTGAAGTCGATAGCAGTAGAGAACTCTACTTAGTTGGTAAATCGACAGCAACAATGATAAATAAAGACTATGTACTCTTAAAATGTAATGATTTTCCAACATTTTATGGACAAAACCTGTTATGTAAACGGTTGTAACTTTACGGGAATGAGATTATGTCGGGAAGAAAATAGTACAGTATAATTTCACTTTTCAATATAGCGACAAGCTTGGCGGTAAATGCAAGTGATTTAGGCTCAGTAATAGCAAGATTCGCCGAAAATCAAGTGACAAACCACTGAAGTGACTAAAAAATTGCCCTGATAGAGTCCAGAGGGGAGCCACGAAAATAGTAAGGGGTGAGGGCTCCTTTTCTTACGAAAGTCGTCTAGCAAGTCTGAACCTATTCCATTCGAGTCATAATAATAATAATTTTTAATTAAAGACCCGTCAAGGTCCCATAAAAACAAGCAAAAACAAATTTACATGTGAATTTTTGACGAGCTAGGCAAAATCTGAACAAAATGCAATTCATAGTTTCTGAATTAGTAGTCCGTTGAGAAAAATGACTGGCGACAGGTGAAAAAAACGCCACTAAAAAATTTAAAATTATTGGATTAATTTTGCAGGAGAAAAAAACCCCTCGTTAAAAAATAATAACAGAAAAATGCGGGCAGGACTGGCCTGCTTGTGGCGGTATATAACGGACTATAATCGGACATCGTCAGGGCAGAAATAAATGTCAGCCTTGATTATAATCGGACATCGTCAAGGCAGCAATAAATGTCAGCCTTGAGGGGTACGTATGCGGGTCAGACAGGACTGGCCTGCATGTGGTATTGTATACGGGATTCAGAACTGACATCGTCTGGGCCGGATTGATACGCCGGATGAGACTATTTGCGTAAAGAGGCCAGACGAGAGGAACTCAGACGCGATCGGCCACAGTACGCTTCGAGCCCAGCCGAGGAGTGGGGAAGGGAGGTACGACCAAACTACTAGTAGACGGCGAATACCTAGGGTTCCGCCGTGAGTGTCGACAGACCGCATGAGATCGGAATGCGGGAGATGACATCGAGAACCGCGAAAATCGTCGCTATGGGGGAGGAGGGATGGCAGTGGATTTAGCAACCAATTCAAAAGAGGGTTTATAATGATACAATTGAGGGTTACCACTTGATCTACCACTAAATCCCAGGAGAACCCTTCTCGAAGTCAACAACCTGAGTGTTCGGGAATGAGACCGTTAACAGTCTCTTTATGCTTTCCGGTGTAAGATTTTTGCGTAATTTCGACTTAAATACCAGTAACTTGGGCGATGCCCTAAGTAATGGCGGAAGATTATTCGAAAGGAAGGCATATTTGGAAGCAAAGAAGAGGGAGCGCTTTGATGTAGTGTAAATGGTGGTGGAATCGCCATGGAGGAGTTGCGCGTGACATAAGGCCGATCTCTCGGAATGAGAGTGTCAATGAGCGGAAGACTGGAGCTAGAGTTGATGCGATAAAGGAAGCAAGGGTCAGCTTCGAGTCTTCTAACCCACAAAATTTAATGTTTGCCAACTGACACCTCTAAGTATAAGAGAGCAGTTTCCGGGTGAAAACCCTCTGAACATTTTCGATTTTATTACGGTCGCAGGCGTTCATCAAACCGAAGAAAGGGCAGCAATATTCGAGGACTGGAAGAACAAACATTCGATAAAGTCTCCGCTTCATTTCTGGAAGGAAAAAATTATGCGATATGAATCCAAATATCTGCGCGGCTTTGGCAGAGATTCTATCTGCATGAGGTGATAAAACAAGCTTATTCGTATAACTTAGACCTAGGTCCTTTATGGTGAGGCATTCTGAGAGTGGGTTATTTTGAAAAATTATGGGACCAGGAAGTTTGGTAGGAGCAAAAGACATGAAACTACACTTGGATGATGAAAACTCCATCTGCCATGTTAAACCCCATCTGCTTAGGCGTAGTAAATTAGCCTTAATTTTTTTTTTCAAAACAAACGTTTGCGGTGTCATTTGAATATGAGTAAACATAAGTGAGGTCATCGGCATAAGTAAAAGTTTGCGAATTTCTGAGTTCAGTCGAAATATCATTGATGTACAGAAGGAAGAGTAGCGGACCCAGAACCGTACCTTGAAGTACTCCACTCGTGATCGAGTGAGGTGTTGAGTAGCTATTACCGAACATTACTTTCTGATATCGGTTGGACAGACGGGACCTGATGAAGTCGAGTACAGGAGGCCGGATCCCGAGAGCTTCCAATTTTATTAAAAGACGTCTATGGGGCACCTTGTCAGAGGGTTTGCTAAGATCAAAGTAGATAACTACTACTGGCTGCCGCTCATTACGAAGAGAAGTAATCAGATTAAGGAATGCCAAGTAGCAAGTTTCGCAAGATCGTTCAGATAAAATTCCATACTGACTAGAGCCCAAAAGCCGATTAGTTAAACGGAAGTCAAGAATTTCATGGAAAATAATCCTTTCAAGAAGCTTTGATAGAGACGGTGTTTTGTGCACGCCCCAATAGTTATTAACATCGGACCGAGATCCAGACTTGAAGACGGGAATGATAATTGACGTTTTCCATGTTTCAGGAAAAAATCCTTTTGAAATATAAACCAAAAGTAAATGACTAAACAATATGGGAAGGTCAGACGCCTATTTAATAATCGAATTTGAAATGCCGCCCGTTCCTGAGCAGTGTGAGTATTTCAAACGACTTATGTGTTTCTTAATGAAATCTAAGGAGACATTGATTGTACTCAGACTCCTATGGGAACGTGAACGAAAGAAATGGACCGGTTCAGACTCAGTATTAAGGTGTTTTGCAAAGAAAGCACTAAACAACTCCGCCTTGCCAATGTCATCGACGAGGAAGACTTTGTTATCATTTAGCATGGGTGGAAGTTCGTGACCACGCTTACAGGAGGGTCGATGACGGAAGATGTTAGCGAAGGATTTGCCAGGGTTCGAAACACTGAGGGCAAGTGATTCTCTTTCCCTGTCGCGCGCTTGGAGCATCTTTGAGGCCATACCAAACATCTCTGTGATTCTAAGATGAACTGATAAGAAACTAGTGGATGGGTCACGCAGCTGCTGTCTCAACTTTTAAGTCTCTTGCGAAGAAAATGAGGGACAAGGCAATCTGAAGAATTAGGCTCGAGATATCTGCGCGGCACAAACTCTAGGATGTCCTTGGAAACATTGGACATGACGTCACGAAGAACGGCTGCATCGCTACAGGAGAGGAGGCCTTACCAAACCAAAGATCTCATATAGTTATTTATTAAGTCGTTATCTACGCAGTCGTAGTTTATGTAAGTCCGGACGCCGCCGTTCTTTTTTGAAAAAGCAAGCGGTGAGCAACAATGGATTAATACGTGGTCATTGTCAAAGATGTCTTTTTTAAAACAACAAAAGGAGGAGCAATGTCGTTGGTAAAGATTAGAACTAAAATATGATTTTCTCTTGTTGGAGAGCGCACCAGTTGGGACCAGTTAGAACAATTGATAATATCTTGAAAGGACTGGAATCTGGATGGACAGCTATTGGAAACCCAGTCTATTTCAGGAATATTAAAATCCCCAGCGATTATTTTAACATCGAAAGCAGCTTCCGAACTTCATTTAAAGATTTCACAGAGTTGTGAATCATCACTACCTAAAGAATCTGGGGGATTAGAGATACAGTCAATAATTACATTTCTTTGCGGCGAGAGAATAACAGATGCAAATCAGAAGTTTCCCGTGAATGAGGAAATATTCAAGTAATAGGGAGAGTGCTTTAGATAGGATCTAAGATAGAGAAGACAACCGCCCCCACGTCTAGTCGTGCGGTCTTGACGGTAAAAATCGATGTCACCTATGACAAGGGCAGAGTCAGGAATAAGAGAATGGGTCCAAGATTCTGTTACTCATATAATATTAGACGTCATTTCAAGAGCAATGGCTCTGATTTGGGCCATCTTGTTTATAACAGACCGGGCATTCAATAATATAATATCTAATGTGTCTCAAACGGCAATGCTATTGTCGACGGTATTTTAGAAAAATTAAGAGGCGGATATTTAAGCTGCGAATTAATGATGTTTGGAGAATAAGTACCAGTTAATCTAGAGTTATTGACGTACGGGAAGTCAATAGGAGAAGGCTGAGTATGAGATCTAAATGATGTGGGGATATAGTTCTCGAACACTGGAATGCTAAGGGAGTTAGAACATGGATAGGTTTGTTGGTAGTTAAATTGTGGAGGAAGGGGAGGAGGAGGGAGTCTAGAATGAAAGCAGAGGCTAGTGGGGAGGTTAAGCAGCTATAATAATGAAAGTGTGGGAAATCAGGTCTGGGTTGGAATTAAATGGAGGTAGGTTGACGTGCCTGAGAGCATTTGGCCTTAGGTGGTGGGAAGCCTGAACTAGGTTGGGGCATAAATGACTTCATGCAATTCATGTATGAATTATTTGCTGGATATATAGTAGGGCAATGATAAGTAGCCGGCACGCAGGAGAGAGAATTATTTGGGGATATAATTAAAGCTGTGGGGTTTTTAGACGTGCTGGGTTGAAAAGACTTGGCGGCGTACCCCTAAATGGAACTGTACTACCTATACTTTGGGTCCGAGTCTGATTCAGTTTTGGAGTCTCAACGTTCTGACGCCCAGCCACGGGTGACTTAACTGTAGACCTTACAACACCCAGTTGGACAACAGAAGTTATCTGTCTAGCTGATGTAGACGGATTTTCATGTGTCTCAGCGGGGCTATCCGGAAGATACAAAACGAGAAATGCTGCTGTTGCTGCTGCTGCTGCAAGTTTAGGGGCAGGCAAATGCGTAAAGTGGCTTGAGTGAGGTGGAGATGTAGGGGTAAGGAGAAGGAGGGAGTCAGATGTCGCAGGAGTAGAACAGGCTGAATCCTCACGGCCACCTGTATAATGACCGAGTTGGTGAGCATTAGACTGAGAAGCAGTGGGTTTACGTGAGAAGCGAGCCCCGATTCTACGCTCTATAAGAGTAAGATCCTGACAATGGAAAATTTTGCATTTTCCGGGTACGGAGTGACAAGATCGCCATGGGCAAAGATTGTGTCAACCTCGATTGATGAAAATAATTTGACTAAGATGGGTGGATTTTTGCTACGGAGGACAAGCGTATAGCATCGGCTATTTTGTAGTTGAAACCACATGAATACAGGAAATTGGTCGCAGCATCAATTGGCCAAACAGATCGAGGAACATTTTATAACAGAAAGTTGTAAGAACGCTTTTGTTATCACTAGATTCACTGGCGATCAGGTAAACAAGTGAGTCGAAACGCCTACATTCTTCAGAGGGAATATCGGAGATGCTCCCGTCAAATAAATTTCCAAGAATTGACAGCAGAGTGCCAAACTTTAGCCTAAAGTAATTGCAGTTGTCAATAGCAGACACATTAAACTGCCGACCAATTACAACGGGTGACGACTGACTAGTAATACCATCTGACTTGGATTTAGGTAAGTTTTCTGACTTAGATTTAGTTAAGCCATGCTTACTTACAGAGGCCGAGAGCTTACGCCTAACTGTGAATTTGGCTCTCATCTTGTCTCGAGGCATGTTGTGATCAAGAAAACTTCTGGCAGACAAGGTGGCTGAATTTCAGCTAGGGGTTAACAATGTAAAAATAAATTACACATTTAGAGGGAAATCTAATGCACAGAATGAGATTTGCAGAGTACGACTGCTGAACAACAGGCATAGATGAGCAGAACGCAAAAAGATGATGGCAACAAACTGTTCTGAATGCATAGTCCTGTATTTAAGGAAATTTAACCAAAAAACAGGGGCTAAAATCGTTAGGTCTCAAAGAAAAACCACTTAAAACAATATCCTCCACTTATCTTCAAATTTAAAACCCACAACAGTGCGGCCACCGGGAGTTTAGAACGCCGCCATTAGATATCCGTATACGCTCATATTTCCCTCTTTTTTGTAGTATCGCTTCTTAGGATCCCTCATCAGAAATGTTACTTTTTCGATTTTTCAATTCATGCATCATGCCCCGCACCGACTGTGCTCTATCGACGCTTTGGTGGAACCCTGTGTATTCGCCGTATACTGGTAGTCTGGTCGCATCTCCCTTGCCACCTCCGCAACTTGACTGGGCTGACTGCAACCGATCGCATAAGGGCTCTTAACGCCCCGAAACTGGTTTTCTATTCGCCACTTTGACATGAATGGCCTCGTCCGGCATATGAATCCTGCCTTGATGATGCACGTTTCGAATCTTTACACAATACCACATACAGGCCAGTCCCGCCTGACCCGTCTACTTTCCCCTTCATAAAATCCGCTATACATTTTCACATACAGGCCGGACCTGCCTGCCTTTTATACATTCAGGTGCGAGAGTTTTTTCTCCTACAGTGTTAATTCAGCCATACTAATTTTCTTTAAATGTCCGAAGTTTTTTTTACTGATCGCTCATCATTTTTTGTAACGTACCACTTATTCAGTAAATGTATATTAGGTATTGTATAGATTCTGTATACCTGTTCTAAAATTCTAAAATTAATGTAAAAGTTACCCTTGCTTACCATGAACGGACTCCCAGGGGTCCTGAACAAAATTTATTATTATTATTATTGCATTATATGTTATGCAAGTAGGTTTGTTGACTCAATATGAATTTTAATCTCACAGTTAGCGTCTCAAGTGCAGTTAAACTTTTCTATGCTGTTTTATACCCATCAATGAAAGCAGTCATGAAGCGCGTATGTTACGGTTTTAATCAGAGCACAATTTACAAGCGGATTGCGCGTGATAAGAAGGTATATTATGCGCGGATGCCTGATCCCTCGGTTCCCTCTATGGCGTCGGTGGTAGATCAACCACCGGAACCAGAAATGTCCGAAATAGTCCCAGAAGTTTATACTGCCTAAATGTGTTCACTTTCAAGGAGTCCCCACCGATGACTTCCCATTTCCACAACTTTCCCTTCCGAAGCACGCATAAGTTGACTAAGACTGATACTAACACACTTAATGCTATTTATCCCTTTGCAATAGTTATGAAAGTAATATGTATAAATATTATTTTAATAATTATTACAAAGTTCAATGAGGTCTGACATTTGCAGAAATATTAAATCCGCCTATATATCTCTAGAGTTTGAAAAGTGAGACACAGCTCACTTTACTCGGATCTTTTTGACCGGTTTCGGGTCTGAGTCGGACAGGTATTTCAGTGCGACCAGTGTCGCGCCCGTCCTGGTTGACCGCGTAGATAATTATCCTTTCTAATTACTTCGTGTTGTCACTGTCTCCAGACAAGTTGTTCGTTAAGCCGAATAGAAACAAATAAATTAATTTGGCGGCGGACATCCGGGCTTCCCTACATTAACCCAGAAATTGTTGGCCGAGGCGATGATTACATGTTAGGGTGGGTAAAAAGACGCCTAGGCGCCTTTCCACAGACAGCTCAATCAACAAATACACCAATTAGCCTGCCACCCAATTTGGTTTTGTGAATTTTCTTCGCACGGGTCAGTGATGACGTGAGACGATTGGGGCCGCCAATTATCTCCGCAGTCAGCGAGGAAGGGGGGCCAAAGTAGTCACATTTAAATGCGAATTTGGTGTAGCCCCACGGGGAAGTCAATTAGGGTAATGCACATAGGACTGTATGCATGACTTTACAGTGTCTGTGGAAGGGCAGGCTAATTCACTACTCGGAACGCCTGACCCGCATCTGGCCTGCCCCGATGGAAGCCTCCTTATGACACGCCACCTAGGAATTGCATTTACTCTGCTATTAACATTATTAATTACTTTAATGACAAGAGCACTACCTATGTTTTACCACAGTTCTTTTTTGCAGGAACCGTCGATAACCGGTGAAAATTATCCAGAAGTCCTTTAATGTCCATGGAAGAAACGCACCCTTGCCTGTATTTTTCGCACCGAGTTCTCTCATTTGCAAATACTCAATAAACCGTCGTTTCTAACAATTGTCTGTCAACTTTCCTATGTCATGCGATAGGGTGAACGCTAACCAGGTTGTCCGATTGTGCAATTACGCGGGGTGTTTATCGCTGATTTGCTTTGGCCGAAGCTGGGAGGATTCAGTGACATATGTAATCGTACTGCGATATCCGCCAGTTTAGAATGAGTGCACTCGTGAGTTCAAAACGGAGACCAAAAAGGGGTGGAGGAAGAATGGAATATAGGGGCACCGCCACGCATTGTTTTCGGATGGTGTGCCCAGACCTGGCTGTGGTGTCGAAAACCATGCATTAGCCACGCCAATTGGTCACGCATGGCCGCCTCATAGCGACCTCTCGTCGCGGCGGCAAGGCGTAGCCAGCCGAGGCTGGTGCTGACAGGGGAGGTGTGTGTTGTTATCCTGGGATGTTGCTTTGTTCTCAGAGTTCGCTTTGGTTTGTCTTTTTCTCGCCTAATAGACTGACATCAAACTGTGTCTAGTTCCTTGGACGAACCATCACCAATTCCAGCGTGTAGTATGGCTAAATTAGTCGTGGTTGCATATGTTGTTCCTTATTCTGAATTGCTGAATTCGTCGGCTTTTTCTCTTCACGCAAGTGGTGAGTAAGATTCCTTAACTTTTGTGCCTCTATTTTTAGAATTTTTAACCCCTCCTCCATTTTCGAAAATTTATGAATAAGTCCTAAACATGCGGTACAGACTTCATCGTCGTATGTGACATCCCCCAACGTCACTAGACATTTTGCCCTTTTGACGGACATTGATCTGAGAGCAGGAAATCTAACAATGAAGTCATTAATATCATGTGTAATACATGATTTATCATTTGTTTTGACTAGGCTGACGCGAGTCGCTGACATAGTGGTAGTGACGGCTTTCTGGCAGATCGACTGCCCGATATGAGGTAAGCGACTCAGCCTTTCAAAGATTTTGGAGAATTCTCAATGCTGTTGCAGAGAGGCGACTGGACGAATCTAGGCTATCCCGCACAAGTCCTCGTAGGAGTTTGCAGGGATGGATCTGTCGCAAAGACGAATCGGATTCTTAATACTCACTAGACTTGAGGACACCCAGTAGACAGAAATTCCGATAAAAGTGATATCCCCCGAGGTCGCAAATTTCAAACCAATTAAAAACTGCGCTGTCAGCAGGCAAAGCTGGGTGTGCGTAAGTTTTCCTTCCCCGTCAGTGTGGTCAACCATGGAATGTCTTGCCGGCAGATATTGAGATACGGGCAACGAGGGAAAGTTTTAAAAGTAACATTGACATATTTGTGTACCGAAATGAACTAGAGCGGCGACAGACCGGTTCAAACCCTGAGACTCATACACAATTCGTCACACTATCGTGGGCCCATTTGAGATATTTCAGCATACATGTTTCCTTTATGCACTGCACCCAATCTTACGTTGCAAATAGGGTACTTAAAGACTCACGCATATTTTCCTCAGTAAACTGAACTGAACTGAATATATGTTTCGAACGCTCGATTAAGAAGCTCTTTGTCAAAGTTAAGGAAGAATGTTCTGATTTCTCCCAGGATACACATAGCCTTCTTTGTTATCTTGGCCTATTGAAACTAAGGTTTGAGAGAAGGCGTCATCCATACACCTCGGTTCCTCAACTTGTTTACTGGCTTGACCTTGGGACTTCCGATGAAACACTGATATTCAAACTTCATCATCTTTCTGCGACTAGACCGCAGACTAGATCGGATGACTTGATATTTGCATCTCCCTCTTTATTCCTGGACTAGCCTTCTCCCCACCCCCGGCGTGTGCTTTCCCAATCTGCTTCACAGCATACCATCTGCTCTCTTAGGTTCACTGAAAAACATTTCATGTACCAGTCTAACTCTAATGCCATCTACGTCGCTTAATAATTCTAGCATCTTCTTCTGTGTTTGCTTGCTTTGGTTCGACCACTGGTATCTTAAAGTAGACCATCTTCAATTCTTCTGTATTATTTATTGCTAGCCCACTTGTTTAAGTACGTCAGTGTTTCGGTCCTATATATTGGATTGTGGCGCACTTCTGGTTGATTGTTAGTTGTGAGTAGTGCCGGGGCGTCCACCCACAAAAGGTTATTGCAAATACAGTGGTGCATTCGAAAGAGCATTTTTTTGTTGTCGCTGCCGCCATAGTCTAGTGTTCTTTGTACTCTTCTTTTGAATATTTTAGTCGATGCTTTCCTTAGTTGAAGATTTATCGACAGAGACATTCGGTTTTTTTGCGATGGTAGCCTGAGAATTAGTTCCGTTTTACCACACGGTTGGGTGACTTCACGTGCCCATTAAATCGTTTCTCCATAGCATTTCCGGTAACTATCAGTAGGAAATGCGACTTGGTCCGCCGGCCTGGGCACATGAATGATTCAGCTAGTGTTCTCGTATGTGAAATTTGTAGTTAGCCTTCTTTTGGGTGTACTACGTTATGCCGGATCTTCGCCTCTTCCTAATCATTAGGAGGCTCCGACCCATTCTCAGACATCTACAATTTTCATCTTGCAGCATGAATTCATGAAAGAACGTTTGCCATTTTGTACCTTTACTCGGAGGCGGTTTTTACCGAAGCGCCCTGTTTATTTCGTGCGACGGGGTTTATGTTAGTGTTATGCACTGGATACCCATTTTAAGCTCGTTAAGTGATGCGCGCCCCACCGATTTTCCGTTCGCCAATCTCGGACGAGGACGGTAAAGGTGTTAGTGGAAACCCACCATGACCAAAAGTAAATCGTTAAAGCTTTGTTCCGGGAGTCTGTGACTCCGCTTTGGCGCAGTATCAAGACTAACTGTTCGTTCTGTATCCTGTTTAGAACAAAAATGCATTTTGAATTTTAAAAGACTATTGAAATCGTTTCTGCTCGGCTCTAGAGTTACTTGTGTTCACCAAAGTCGTGGTCAGAAGCAGCTCCACGGTCGCTCTGGTGCGGTATTACACTTGTTCATTTCTCGTACTTGCTATCGATCAGCGACCAAAGCTTGCCACTTGCTATCCTTTTCGTCAGCAGAGCTACTTTGCCATTCTTCATCGCGTGCACCGTGAAGTGCGACTTACGGCATCATAATATTTTCTTTTAACAGGCAAAATATGTCGAAATGCGATCCGTTCCGCTCAAAAAACGAATTCAAAGTCAAGAAGCAGAAACGTTCCCAAGGTTCGTCCCATTACAGACCAAAGGCGCCGACTGAATTAACCCCGCTACCCCTTCTCAAGGGTATATCCGCTTGCATTATAATTTGAAATATCAGATGCACCACCGAATGAACAACAGGATCTTTTCATCAAAAAATTGCAGCAGTGCTGTGTTGTTTTTGACTTTTCGGACTCTCTATCTGACATTCACAGCAAAGAAATAAAGCGTTCCTGTTTAAATGAGCTTGTGGAATATGTTACAGTATCTCGAGGTGTATTGAATGAAAATACTTATCAAGACATCATCCGAATGGTATGTGTGCCAGTCACTTCTAATTAGGTCACGGAAATTCAGATCGCGTGTAATATTTTCCGCACCCTCCCTCCTTCAGACAATCCGGATTTCGATCCTGAGGAAGACGACCCAGTTCTAGACTCTGCTTGGCCCCATCTTCTGGTAACTCGCGAGTTTTTCCGCTCAGTTACAATATTCAGTTCGTTTATGAATTCTTCCTGCACGTCCTTGAATCATCAGAATTCCAGCCAACGATTGCCAAAAAATATATTGATCACAAGTTTGTCCTGCAGGTACTTTTGCCAATGATAATTTTTATTGGTTGTATCAGCTGTTAGAGCTGTTCGATAGCGAAGACCCTCGTGAGCGCGATTTGCTCAAAACAGTTGTTCACCGTATTTACGGCAAATTCCTTGGCCTACGATCTTTTATTCGGAAACAAATAAATAATATTTTTTTGCGGTGAGTACAGTAATCTCATTTCTTGACACCGCATTTAGATTTATATACGAAACAGAACAGTTTAATGGTGTCGGGGAGTTGCTTGAAATTTTGGGTAGCATAATAAACGGCTTTGCCTTGCCTTTGAAATCTGAACACACCCGATTCTTAATCAAGGTGCTTATCCCCCTTCATAAGGCCAGGTCTCTGGGTATGTTTCACGCCCAGGTACGTTCACCATTGCATTCACACTTGCTCTACGAAATGTCATGTCTTCTGTTTCATGCGGTCTACTTTGTATATTTCTTATTAGTTGCGTAGGAATCGTGTTTAAGATTGCTGTATCCAAAGTTCTGTCACTGCCTCTGTAGCTTCTGTTTGTGCCTTTTTAGTGTGGGTTTGCCTGTAACCCTCTCGAAATTGGCACTGACGGCTTACTGAATATGACCTAGTTATAGTATGTGCGTTCCTCTTTCAGTAACCACTCCTGTGATTGAAGACTATTTCGACAGTACTTTAGTGTCTCTTGATGTTTCTTTTGGATTTTCGTTTACCTTCAATAATTATTGCCTGTTTTTTAAAGTCGTCTGACTTGTGAACCACACGTAGCGTATCTGTGTGCAAAGTGCTTAGTAAACTTGCTGCCCCCTTTTTGTGGAGTTTGTAGCAGAATACACTTTACATAGCAGTGTTATACTTGATTAAGAATTGCTAGTAACTTTCAAGACATCAGGCTTAGTGAAAGGTTTTGTTTTTCGACGCCCTCTCAATTTCTCTGAAACTTGAATTGCGTGTTCGCACCTACGCTTTTAATAATATAAAACCCTCTTTTTCAAGCTGGCTTATTGCGTCGTCCAGTTCCTTGAAAAGGATTACAGCCTGACAGAAGAAGTTGTTAAAGGACTTCTTAAGTTCTGGCCAAAGACGTATTCTCAGAAGGAGGTCATGTTCCTTGGAGAGATCGAGGAAATTCTGGACATAATCGATCCAAATCAGTTTAAGAAGATTATGGTGCCGCTTTTCCGACAAATAGCAAAATCTGTCTCAAGTTCTCATTTTCAGGTAATGCGATCTTGTCTTGTATATACACTCTTTGTCTTCCAGAAACTGTGTCCGAAGTTACTGACGTTTTGAGCAATAATCCCCCTCTCGATCATTACTGTTAATCTAGGTTCGTGGCTGTTCACTCTTGTTCATCACTAACCTCACCTCTGTGACCTGAATAGGACGCAGTAGAAAATTAGGAACAGTTTATTGCAGCCATGTCTTGGAAGTGCAGTAAAGGACACGAATGACACTACTACATGCGGAAATAGGAAGTCTTCAATGTAGTCGCAAGAACCCTTCAAATTGTTTCTCACTCGTCCATTATTTTGACTTTTTTGCCAATTCGACAAACTGACTATCAGTTGTGTCTTTTAAAAGGTATGCATAAGCCTTGTTATATTGTTTTTGCCCGTTGTCTTAGGCAATGTCTTTCACCAATGACAGGGCTACTAAAGTGCCGACGGCTTGTCAGGCTGATTACTGCATAAAATGTCAGAGTTAGACGACTGCACTTAGACACAGTACTCACGACTGACCTTTAAGTAAGACCTTGTTGCCTTCGCTCACAAAGTCCATTTTCACCAAACGGATCACGAAATGTAATATATGCCAAGTCCCTGGATTTTCGAGAACTACAAGCGTATCTATGTAAGCTGTATGGTGCTGTGAATCGGAAAAATGGAGTCTACTGTATTGGAAAAGCCAGCTGTCAGTCGACGCACTCGGGTATGTGTCTCACCGCCCAGCGTAATGACTACAGTTTAGCGGGACCCATCCCAGTATAATCAGTACGAGGACGACACCAATTTTGACAAGATGCTTTCTGGAAACAGCTAATGTCTAAAACAACCTTTATTTCACAACCCGAAGAAACGATCTTACTGCCTTGTTTCGACGGACGCCCTAAGCTTTCACACCAGCCAGTACTTAATCGTTTGGTAACTAAGACATGATTTGCGGATCTATTCACAAGCATGCCACATACATTACTCATCAAGAGTCGTACAAAAGCAAGCTTTTTGGGTGGTTCGAAGTACACAACCCTCGCGGTTGGTGTCACAACACTTGATTTGGGGATTTACCTTACGCATATGTCAAAGGCAGTTTGCTTTTACATGCTTCGTTGATTAGAACAGGAATAGTGTCTTATTAGTGGCAGGCTTGTTTCTGGTCAGTACCGTTAATTTAGACTAGTTGTAATGCAATCAACATTAACTAGGGACTGCTAGATTATGGTAATATACCGTCCACTGAATTCAATTAAAATTTGCAGATTAGCCTTGTCTGCAAGGAATTCCAACAATTTTTAGCTCTAGTCTTGACTGCCGATTCTTCTAAATCTTCCCGCGGAAAAGTTGGACAGAAGGCTTGAATCTTAATCCACTGTTAGAAAGTGGAGCGGCGCGCGAATCCACTTTCAAGACTCATTGGTTTTCAATGTGCGACCTGCAGCCACTGCGTAGTTTGTAGTCAAACGCATACCCAGTCGGAGTTATTCTTCTTATGTTGAGTCGTTGTAGTCCTGCATACAATTTCTCGTTGACTGAAACGAAGGTTGGCTGACGGCTAAACCTGGCTATTTTGCGAGCACCCCGTTTTATAGTCCAAAGTTACCTGTCCCATGTCAAGACGCGTCACTTGACAACTTTTTAAATGTGTTTGATTTATTCTTGCCAATTTATGGGATCATCAAAGCCTGCCATGGAAAAGCCTGGCAACAGGTCGTTTTGCGAAGTCATGTTCCCCCGCTCTCGTGCCAGCCCCTATTGCGATTTTAACGTACTTTTGCATAGTTATTCGCTTAGGACGTCGTTTTTATGCTCTTCTGGACCACCTCACATTCAGATCCCCTGGTCTTACTCCACGCCCTGCGAAGGTAGACAGAGTTAACACAGCCAATATGACGGCCACATTCCCACTCTTTATTAGACATCATGCCGTGTTCCATGTGGCGCATTTGCGTTAATGCAACTCATGGCTTCCTTTGAAAACTTGTCCTTCAGCCATCAGAAAGACATGACCGACAGAATAGGGTATCAGGAGATTAAGTAAAGAAGCAGTTTGCCTTCTGACGGCCATGAACCACGTACCTCCCGATTATACAAAGCGCTCTAACTACTGAACTACAGCCTTCAAATCCGAGTTGTGTGAATTAGCCGGTTTTTTAGTTTTTTTTGGCTGCAATTGATGTTGCTGTTTTTCTTTCAATACAAATACTACTCCAAAAAGCCTATGTTGTGCTTAATCAGTCACAGGTACCTTGAAATCGTCTGAAATGGTGAAAATGGCAAGTCAGCCAACAGATTAAGTAGCTGGGAGACTCGAACAACTGGAAAACAGATAGCTTCTGCAGTTGAAATCTGCTACAACTTCGGGGAACTTACCACTATCCCTGTCTGCGACTTCCTGTAGTTACTCTGTTTCGAAAGCCGAGTTTCGTTTTTGCATAAATTTTCAAGTCATCCAACAAACATAACTCCAACATGTGTACTTTGTTTGCCTGTAGCTTGGCCGCTTTGCTGTTTGTGTGCTTTGATTTTTGGCTCTTCAGTCGGGGGCTGATTTTCAACAATAAACTAAGATTAATGGGGATTGCTTTTGCCGGTTTCCTGCTCGCGAAGGTCGAAATGCCTGCTCCTTCGCGTAGTTTTTGTTGTGAAGTCCTTGTTTTAAACGTCTTTTTACCCCTAACAAGGGCAGAATGATATCTCAAGCAGCATCCTACCCTTTCTGTTATTGCTTCTCCATTAACTCCATGATAAGTTTATTTATGGTAGAACGACGCTCACCGATCGTTTTTACAAAACTCACTCCTTCCGGGCTCTCTCGAGTCCAACCAGCAGCCTCGGGTGTCCCACACTTCGGGCTTGGGTATGACTGGCTGACGACGGCTAACAAGCCAGAAATGACCATTCCAGTCTCCCTTGTCTTTGTTGGTAACACCAGGTTTATTTATGTTAAGCGGTGATTATTAAATAGAAACTCGGAACCCAGAAGTCCCTTCTTGAACATAACTAGATAATTAACAGTTGATTAACTAGTGGAGTTTCCTACCTTCCCTCGTCTTCTGGGCCAGAAATGCTTCCAAGTTATGCGTTGTAACATCCTGAAACTCGAACTAAGTAGTTGTTGAGCTCCTACGGTGTAGGTCATTCTGGTTGCAAAGTTTCAGCTATGTAGTGCTGTTTGGGTGTATTTAAGTCCCAGAAACAGCTGCCTGCACACTTTAAGTCATGGTTTGGCAAAATTGTGGTGGTCTTCATAAACGTGCCTCGACGGTTGGACTCTTTGGGGCTGCCTATTGTCAATTCACTGATCTGTAACTTGCAGGAGCTTTCAATGCAACCTTCTTTGTAATCATTCAACTGTCATGGTATCCCTTATAAATCTGCACACCTTCACGTGACTGAACACCTAGGTTTTCACCACTTGTTCTTTTGCATACACACCCCTGTACGACTAGACTTGCAACTGACAAGCACCGTGGTATTTTAACTGGCAAATCCATGTTGCGCCACAGCAAGGCCATTCAGACATTTTGCGGCCTAGTATTACGTAGGCGCAACAGTCCACTTTCTGACGTATTAACCCGCAAATTGATTAAATTAATTAGGCCAAAATAATTGACTTATGCAATCTTAAAGAAAACGTCGTAAAGAACTTAGCGAAATTCTGGAAAATGTCGTTAAATACATGACTGAGTTGTCTATAAATCAAATAACGCACTCCCATCCAAAATGTTATTTAGGGTCGGGAACTACTTAGTCAGGATTGTGTCCTTGATATTGAGTACTGAAACGTGCTTCCGTTCTACGGACAAGGTACTTGGGGTGTGACAGCGCCTACTACAGTGTGAATGGTGGCCGTCTATCTGAAGTTCCAGACTCGCACGCTTACCTGTAGGAAGTCGCGATCTCTGGTCAGCTTTTTTCCCCCACTATAGCAGCTTTGCTCACAAAGATGTACTTCGCCGTGGTACTAGACCTAAACGGGTCCAGTTCCTTTGGCACGCACTACTTAAAAGCGCTGAGGTCGCGTCAACAACCCGTCCGATTTAGTCTACAGTTGGTTTGACTCGGACTTGCCAAGCCAGCTATTCGTTCATGCCCATTCCATGGCGTCTTGGCTGTCTCAAGATTGAAAAATGGAGATTTTTGAAGGAGTGCGGTAAATGCCGCCCGAGCCTGTTTCACCATAAATATTCGCTCGCAGGTCACCGTTGCACCTCGGGCCATCGGTGGTTCTCGTCGCCTGTGATGGACAAACAAAATACCACTGTGGCGGTCACCGGATTCTTCCAATAGGCCAGATGTAACCATCGTCCTATCAGAATGCGTACGAGGCATTTATTGTTTAGCCTCCAAGCACTGACCACCTGCCACAACCAAAAGGACACCGTCAATGCCTCTGTCGTATTTATATAAACTCTCTTATCTTAGTCAGAGCTATGTTCTTTCAGACACAGGTAGATCAGCAAACTCGCGATCTTATCTGCTCGTCTTTGTTTGCGACTGGCATAATAAATGCTGAACAGGCTCCCCTTGCGACCTCCAAATTGACAGCGCTGGTTTGAAATTCGACACCAAAAATCTTTTACCAAAATTTTTTGCCACGAACATGCTTGCACCGTTGTTGCACACGGCTACTGACAGAATTCGAGCGACTGGTCAGCTTCCACTCAGACTGACTGGGTCATAATCGTGTAGAGGATACGCATTTGGACGCGTGAAGGCATGCTTTTGCCAAATCTGCGAAGCCTCCTGTTCACGTCACGTTCTAGCAAGCACTTATGCACTTCCTTTGACCGCACACGGAAAGGCCTTGCATTGGCGGGTTAAATGTCCTAAAATTACAGTATTTCAGTCCTGAAGATGTCAGTCCGATCTCACTGTGTAGCTCGAAATAAGGGACCAACAGCAAGCAGTCGTTGCTGAGGTCAGTAGCCCGCCAAGCAGCTAGGTCTATTCACAAAACCGTAGTGTTGCTTGCCCAGAACTTAAGATTAAGTTTCTCAATTATTATTTCTTCCACCGCTTCCACCAAGTAATCAAGAACAAACGGCCAGCGTTGACGACACTTAACATTCCGCCAAATTGTCCGCGATGTTAACAGCCAACTTCTCGTTCTGGCGACCATTAACGATATAAATGACAATCTTTTCGTTGACGTGAACGCCCTTGACAGCCAGATTTTGACGTCAAGCCTGCTTTTTTGCCTGCACAACTTATGAAGTATATCGTGTCGGTCCCTCTTCAGGAGGAAATGATCACTGTAAGGCGAAGGCTGCACAGTAACGGAACGTTCGCGACTGATGTCGGGGATCCTTGTACTGGTTCTGTATATTCCTGTCTCTGAACGAACGTGGACAGGCGACATCAAACCGAGCAAATCTGGCTCGGCCAGTATTATGTGCGTCGTAAATAAAGGGAGACCGGGTTAAATGTAACACTCACCGCAGCATGTGTAATCAACATCCCACGAGGTTCCTTACTGCCTTGATTCACTGACGGTTCCGGTGTGCGCGTGCTGCCAGATAAGACGCACCAAGCCAAATTCAGCTTCTTTCGTGACTGCTAACCACCTTGCACTTCGACACGCCTTCAAACTGCGTTGCATACGACAACAGTCATTTGTTTCATAATTTCCTTTGCGACCTTTGACTCTGTTCGTCCAAAATGCATGCGACAGATAGTAGAGATAAACGGCTAATGTGATCAGGACATACCGTCTAACCTGTCCGATTTTTTACCGACTGATATATGATCGGCTATTCGGGACGAACGCATTTTCCATTCTGTAGGGACTACATCATTGAAGTCCTTGTCCCTCTTCAGGCGTCGGACTGGCACCTGGATACCAGCTGCCCAATCTCGATTGCACGGGCGCGATGTATTTGGTCACGACGGCATACAGACTATTCCCCTACGTAAATGAGATCGCCGAATTAATTGGTTTATCCGCCAATACTGTGTCAATGATTTTCTACCCGCCTCCTCCTAGATGTTGTTATTTTGGATTGTCAGCATGTTGGTAAATAAAGCGGCTATTGACGACGTCTAACAAGTGCGTACTGCCTGCAGAGTGGCTAATATCACGTCCCCCGTCCTCCACACACTTGCATGCGCAAGATGGGTCATTGATGAATTTCGCGAAAAGTTTATTCCTCATCAATGGCTAACGCTTCACTGTCAGGGCTTTCTCGAGAAAAAATTTGATTGGTGTCTTAGCCGAGACCGATGAAGATTTTGTAGAAGTTGAAACCCTTATCGACGGTTGCCAATGGAGCGTTGCCCACTTCGTCATCTGTGGGTGTCGGATCGTCTTCAGTTAGCCTAACAAAACCTCTTACCTCTGGGCTCATCGACTGGTGACGTCAGCATGGCCCATATCCCAGAAAAAATGCGTTAGATGAGCGTTGCCGTGCTATTGCTCCATTTGGTCAAATTACGGTGTGCCACTTCGGATTCGAAAGTGTCTTAACCCTAGAAAAATCAGTTAAGGGGACCATACTTTGCCCTGGTGACAACACAAATGCTTTCTGAAGTCGGTGTTTTGCTAAAGTTCCACTTGCATGTGTATATATCCTTTTCTCTAGGTTGCCGAGCGCGCCTTATACTACTGGAACAATGAGTATCTCGTGTCCCTTATTGAAGAGAACAACGAAGTCCTGCTACCAATCCTTTTCCCTTCCTTTTACCGCATTTCTCGTGAGCACTGGAATCAGACCATTGTTGCTCTAGTTTACAACGTTCTAAAGACTTTCATGGAGATGAATCCGGTGCTGTTTGATGAACTTACAAAGAACTACAAAGCAGAGCGACAAAAGTAAGTGCACCTCTTTGTTTCTGTCTGAAATTCTGTCGTTCTTTGGATGCTTTCGAGTTCCAATAAGACGCATATTACGCGCCTGCGTATCAGAATCGAGTGAAACCAAACAATTTTCTATGCATAACTGGAGATACTTCACCTCCCTGTTTTTGAGAAACGAAGATAGCTGTCCGTGTTTATGCGTTTGTAGCTACGACATGCAAGCTCTATAAGCGACATGCTTTGTCCTGTTACATTGAAGATCACGCGTCTGGTCAAAAAAGAATTCTACCACATAATAAACACCTTCAAGACACTGAAGGAGGAGTTAAATTCTCTGGAACAATCCGAAGTCCTTACTTTATTTATTGAATTCGGCGCCCCGGTTTGATCGTTGCGTGGCACACCCATCTGAGGTATCTGCTTATGTCGAGTTTCCTGTAATTTGTCCCCCATGTGCAAAAGTGTGGCTTACTCAATAATTTGCTCACTACATATTTATGAGCATCTTAATCAGTTTTCCGTCATTTACGCCGACAGGTCCTAACAACTCTTACTGCATATTTCAGAGTTTCATATAATAAGACGTCTATTTCGTTACAATGTTTTTGCTTGGGGGTTTGAAGCGTTGCTGGCTTATAGATGTACAGTCGATCTGTGGGCACTCCGTTAAATCCAGTGGACACGCCGGCCAATGCAAAATCTTATTTTGGGATTATGTGATTAAAGAAAATGTCCCCTCGCACCGTCCTGTTAGAACCACATGCTTGCAGGGCTAGCCTATTCAGCCTCGGCTTGATAGCAGCTGCTATTGACTTGATTAGCTAAAGTGACGTGGATAGACAAGGCCAGATGGCTATGCCTGGACTTGGTCAACAGCATTTAGCACAATCGGTCTCCTGCCTCAGAAGGTCAGACCTGTGTTTGGGATCGCCGTTAATCGTGACTTAGTGGTAAAGTCAGTGTTCTTCAGCATTTTTTGTTTGCCGCAATCCCGATTGTGATTACAATTGCACATTTAAAAAGCAGTCCGTACGCAGCCGTCCAACCAACTTCTAAATTTGGGTAACATTTAAAACTAAGGACACTTTAGTGAGGCCCACGGACCACCATACGAAGTAAACCTCGCTTCTTTGACCCCAGTCCAAACGAAGCGCCAGAAGTTCTTCCCACCCCACTACATTCGGACAATATTTCCATTTTACTCATGCTTCTGCACTGTAGATAATTAAAGTCACAGTGTCAGGATTATGTCCGTTTGCGTTACGATCCCGGAGAAGAAAGTGCTCTGTCCACCGAATTCCAAGGGTTTAAGGTTTTACATGGCTGCTATGTTGTCGGTCTTTTTGCTAACAAGGGGAGGACTGTTTTGCG
Source organism: Spirometra erinaceieuropaei (assembly GCA_902702965.1). NCBI lineage: Eukaryota > Metazoa > Platyhelminthes > Cestoda > Diphyllobothriidea > Diphyllobothriidae > Spirometra > Spirometra erinaceieuropaei. Next base: position 1,321,640 of record CACRXP010000096.1, read on the forward strand.
AATATGCAGATGCGGATTCCGTCCAGCGATCGGGTAAATCAGTTGACCCTACTGCCATTTAACTGGGTACCACTGACCACAGCCTCCAGAGCATGCGTAGGTTGCCCAAGCAACAAAATGCCTGACTCAAATGGTTGGTCCATTGCCTCGGGTTCAAATTTCTGGTCTTTCCACCCAGGCAGTGGGGATGGCAAATATGGCGACAAATGTGCTGGTAGTGGCCACTCCAGTCTGTGTTTTCTCTGTCTTTCACACGTCGCGGTTGACCCGAAGCAATCATCGGCCGATGTAAAGTGGTGTCCTTGATGTTGCAAGATATCGAAAGGGCAGAATCCACGCCATCGGAGAACTCTTTCCCTCTGTCAAATTCGAACTGTCACACTTCAAATTACCGTTGATTACTGCCACATCTACATTAGATGACGTGTTTTGCGAAGTATGCGTTAATTCACATAAAATTGAGGCATACCCACATGGATCGACCAAAAGTCGCAACCATCAGTGGATGATATCCTGTTAAGTTAGAAAAGCACCAAAAGGAGTGTTACGTTGGCTAAAAGTCGGAAATGCTAAGAAGTTGAATATTCGTGTCAAATGAGCAAAGTTAATTTGCAAAAGTACATAAAGTCTTTCCACGCAAAGAACTGAGCAGATAAAACAGTATACGCTTCATAATGTCTGGGATGACCTTTCTCGGATAGTTTTCCATGTAAGTATCCCTCAAGAGTTAGTGCAATATGCAGCATGGCAGCTAGTCAACTGCCTGCTGCTTGACTATGTGTTACAAAACGGCGTTACGAGAATCTGTCAATTTTTCTGTTTTTGCGTTGTTCGAGGTGCAATTGGCTGCGGTTTCCGCTTGATTTCGCGGATAAGGACGCCTGAGGAATAAAAGGCTATGTGCCGTAAGGTCATCAGTGACAGATACGATTATAAACAAAATTGCCTGTGTATCAAGAGGACTTTTTTGCACAAGACTTACTGTGCTCCCTCTGGCGACGGTGGAGTCCGACGAGTTTCTTGGTATCTCTCAGATGTCAGCAAGTACCCTGCTGTTTTCCGCTTTCTCAATCCTCTGTCCGAATTGATAGGTTCTGCGGTTTGTGCTCATTAGAACCTTCAAAATAAGACAGTTTCTGAAAGATTTTGCCTAAATAGAAAGTTTTCAAACATTATTTTTATCCAGACAATGGTTTGGATCATATTATGTAGACTGACGCAAGCACGACACCTAATCCTCTAATGTGACTTCGACAACCAAAACTTGCGTTGAACATGTCCTTGACCTGTTGAAGAACTCCAATAAGTAATCTCCTAAAAACGCTCTTTACTATGGTATATGCTGATAAGTGTTCGCGTCATTTATCTTTTTTCGAAGCAAAGTCGGGGAACAATGAAACATTTTGCTAACCTATGCATTACACGACAGATATTTACAATATTTCTGCCGCAAATAACGAAACAGCTTTTCGTTAGAACCCCTTTCGTCACAGGCATACTTCTAGGCTCTAGCACACGATCTTTAAACATCATATAGAGTGGGCACATAGATAGTAAAGTTTGTTTCAAACGGCCAACGTAGTGCCCGTTCCGTATTTGCGAACACTAGGCCACGCAACAGGTGTCTTAGCGTATGCTCAACAGTTAAATGACCGCTTAATGATAGGCTTTCTCGCGTTAGCACGTGGAATATCTGCACATGTCTGGAAATTACGTTTTTTCAGAACAAAAGTTTTCCTGTGGCGTTATCGCGGTATTTTAGGGCTCAGAAGTACACAGCTTTACAAACTCGAGCTGTGGAGAAAAACCTGTTTCTCTGAAAGTAGTGTGTTTATTCACATCTTGCCGCACCTGATCTACGCGGACTGAAAAATGGAATTGCGGCGGGGGGTTTGATAAATCTCTATAGCCTAGATTAATGTCTATTAGAAACATGCACCAATACGCAGACGTAATCTAAAACCGCTATTGACTTTGAAAATCGCCTGATTATAAGATAGCCTTGATTTCCACTCAAAATCGTAAATTCTTCGGTTAACAGAAACATTCTGTGCGAGAAAAAGACTTTCGGAACGCGTTAGGAGAACAAGTAAAATACACATCGTTCAGGCTGCCCTAAACTGATCATCTGGATTACGGTCATCAAGTTTCATAAACTGCCTCACCTACTGTAAGGTACCAGCGGTCGCTGCCTGCTGTACGAACTTTGAGTCCGTCTGTTTGGGTGTATCTCGAATTCTTAAGTCTACGTACTAGTCCAAGTGCATCTTCTGCGATGACCTTGAAAATAATTCATTTTTTGATCACCTTGGCTGCTGTTACACTCGTTAGGCCATACCACGCCATATCTCTGCAAAGGTACTCGTGGGCACTGTAATGTGTTCAGTGTAGTCCATGTTCACACTAGACAGACTACAGCGAATAATTTGTCAAAACATGCTGAAGAACCAAGGAAGCCGTGATATACCACTCATTCGGGTTTTTGCCTTTGTTGGATTTAATCACAGCACTTTTCTTGGTATGCCATCGTACAGCATAGTCGATCACAAAAGGGTCCAACGGGTAAGGTAATATGTGGCGGTAGAATCGTACAAAACAAAGGACACTGTGCTGCCGATGTCAACGGCTCTATTCAAAGGCCTGACGAAGCCAGGAGTGCATATCCACACTGGCTTGGCCCTGACCACAAACAGCGTCGACTTCCCCCGTGCGTGTTTGATGGGGAACCACCACCTGACCGTGGTTAACTGCCCAATCCCCGCCCTCCTTTCGCCTGACGCACAGGTTTCTCACACTGATCGAATCAGACTTCAGGCACTTGCATATTCATGTCCTTAAGAGTTGCTCTAAGAGGCATTTTAAAAGTTATCATAGTCAGTCGTGTTAGGAGTTAATTTTTAAGCCACAACTCTAGAGTGCCGTGACAATTCGATCCGTTGTATTCACTGCACACGCGTCAACTTCCTGCTGGTCTCACCGCACTTCACCTAAACAATGCGTTTGTCGTAAATATGGGCCTCGAAAAGCGTGGGTCGTAGAATGACTCTTGTATCCCAGGACAAAGGTGCATGGTCGCTCGTGTACTGGTAATCCCAATTTCCCCACGTATTTGCACTTGTTTTTTTGCAGAGAGCGGCGGAGAGAAAAGGAACGAGATGATCTCTGGAGGAAGCTCGAGCAACTGAACGTTACCGGTGCAGGTGACGACAACAGTGCCCCTGGGCTTTTAGAAAATTCTGTAGACTCGACACCACCAAACAACGACCTTGTGAATTCCTCATCCCCTCTTCAGCAGGTTATGACTACAAAAGTCTGAAAACTCACGTGGACACCTATTTTTAAACTATCTTTTAGTTGCCCAATCACCCAATTGATCTGCTTCTCATCTGGCCTACAGGCCATGCGGTTCAATGGTTGCGTCATTCAAAAACTTGCCTGATGTACGCCTTTGTCACATCGCAGTGTGTGGCTCGATCACTGTACACTAGCATTTTCCTGAGCATATATTTTCTTGGTTTCCGTCCTTCCTCTTCTATAAGCAGTAGTTAACTTTGCTTCCCATCCCAAATGAAACAGTTGGCCCCGTGTTCACGGTCCCGGTTCTCCTGTTGAACACGTCCCCCTATATCCAACTCACTCTTTTTCACCCACTTCCGATCCTGACCTACCTAGGTCAAATTCTTCTGCTGAGACTGTTTCCTCACTGCATAGAATCAGTTCCGTGGTCATGTCGTCGGTGTAATTTGGCCCAGGACAGGAACCAAAAGAGCTCCTCCGTTCTTGCTGCCTAACGAGTCGGGGAGGGAAACGAAAAGGATGTGAATGCACGAAAGCTATTGCTGGCGACTCCTGCTGTACTCCTTCCGTCGGCATCGACTACTATATTTCGCGCCCTTCTCAGGCTCCTCTTCCTGGCTTACCTCGGTCTCCCTCCACCTCCGTTTCTAACTACTCCACCCCCGTATTTCGACCTGCGCTTATACTTTGAACGACTTACGTTTTCATAACTCAGCCGTTGCATGATGCTGTGACGTTTTGATTTGTAATAAGCCCATTTTCTTGTCACCACAGAGACGCCGTCGCCTTTCATCCATACTAGTCTTGTCGCCCTTTTCCCTTATTGACGCTACAGTTCCTTATGCCGTCAACTTGGTTAGATAGCCATCCACCACCAATATCGTCCTCGCGGCGTACCCTGGCGTTGCTGACGCCCGTGCCTGCCTGGCAGTTCAGAATGCGTTCGGCGGAGAAATCACAACGGTTATTGTTTGACAACCTTTCCTACCAGCCGTGCTCCCTAGTACTTGGTCATCTGGCCTCAAAAGCCATAGCACTTGACTTCAAGAAATCTGGGAGTCGGGTTGAAATACAAAGCTCCATCTTAAGCGGATATCATAGGTTGCCCTCGGAGGAGGGGTAGAAATAAATGGGATCACGAGACTAGTTACGCACTTTTTGTGAATACAGCGGACTCTTCACTTTCAGTTCACGATTGGAAGGGGCTTTTTAGGCCGACTGATTACCCAAATATCCTTGATCGCGATTCAGGGACTTTTGCTGGAAGCCATTTTGGTGCGCGGGTCGTTCCTTCATGCTCTCCCGGTGTTCCTTGCCCTCCGCCGAAAAATGCCTCTTTGTCCCACAGCCTGTCCCGTTGCTACTTTACCTTGCGATTAGTGACCGGCTGCTGGATTTTCATCTGGTCCGGTAGGACGATCTTACCATCTGTCACCGGTCCTGGGGCTGCGTGCGGGTGGTTGGTGTGAATGAGCTGCTGAACCCGCTGCGCTAGATGGGCCAATTAGCGAACGCTACCTCGTTGGCGAGTGCCCAGGCTGCCTCTGATCCCCCCAAACGTCTTTCGCTCCACAGTCGATCCCTGTTCTGACGACCATCAGCGCTCATACTATACCGTCGGGACGTGTCGCTAAAATGTTCTCACAGTCCTGTGCACTGGCCACAGGCCGGACTTCGGGTCTTCGGCCAGCCACAACGTGACTCATGAGAGAAAGACCTCAGAACTGAAACTGCATTGCCATTGTGTTGTCCCTACGGTGGTAGTGGGGATGTCAATTGGCATCAGAGCGTTCCGAAAACCCCAGTCTGATAATGCTTCGTATGCTGTGGCCCCATAGAATCCGCACAGATCCCAATTTTATCGTGTCTGCTGTTGGGCATATTTTGAGGAAAAAGTCCATATCAGGGGTCGTTGTCAGTATTAACGTCTGCTAGAACACTTTCGTTAATCACTAGAAAGAGGGGCTTACAATGAAGGTTAATGATCTAAAGATGAGTGGTCGAGGCGTGTGCCAATAAGAGTTCTAAGTTCGGAAGCGATATAGCATTTTACAGCATCTCTAAGCCTGAATGACTGATGGCTTCCTCCTGGGATCGGGTCAGGTTTTGAGCGAAGTCCTCATACACAAGTAGGTGGGAGACCTGAGGGTCAGGCATCACTTTGTTCTTTGGGTGTCGCCTGAATGTTTTGCGGCAACTCGGTGGCGTCCAGGCGGACCCGCCTGCGTATGATTAGGTTTCAGTATTACGGTTCGGTTTTCCACTTACGGCTATGACTAAGGGCTACGGTTACGTTTACGATTTCGGTTAGGGTTAGGGTTGCCGTTAAGGTTAACGTTTAAGGTTGAGTTTAGGGTTAGGGTAAGATCAGGGTTAAGGTCGCCGTCCGCTTCCCCATTCCTGGCTACCAACTGCGATTTAGCCAACCGGTACCCCAATCCTAACCTCAGACGTCAAACGGAAGCCAAATGCGTCGGATGTGATCATGGAACCCCACAAAATAGCCCCAGTAAACAAACCCCTCAGCCACCTGTAATACGCGGCCTGGCTACCAACTGCGATCTAGCCGTGATCTCTTCTGAGTGTTCAAGACCGGGGACCCAAGACAAAACTGAATGCCTACATCTCGTCCTTCAAGCAAGCCGTATTTATTAGCTCTATTTCCGCCTTAATGAGAGAAGGTAATAAGAACGGGCGCAGAAGAAAATATCTGACCCCAGTGCTGGTAACACGTCTGCTCATGTATGCACGGATAGGCTAGGCCGCGAGTGAGACCCTGGCTACCACGACCTTCAGGCCCGGTCCCGAATGGAAATAGAAGGTGGACGTCAGTGGGGAGAATACAGAATAACTAGAGAAGGAGCTGGAGAGAGTTGCCAGCCAGACGAAGGCACGTCCGGCGACGGGGGAGTGGCGTCCCAAGTGCGTGTCAGTGAAAGCGTCTTAAAACAGGTCACGTCTGATTCGGTCTTGAATCTGATTGGCCGGTTGGAAAGTCGAGTGGGCGCATGTCAGACAGGCCTGGTGTGCACGTGCAGACACTCGCGAGAGGCCCGGTGCTGAGACAAACGCTCGGTGTAGGGCCACTACGCACCCACCCACTTATTTCTTGTTGAAAATTCTAGTCAGTGTGCGTTGTGGATTAGGGGATATCGTGGTGCATCAAGGTGCGGGTCTTCGCCGCGTCAGCCACCTACACCCCCTCCCGCCCCCATTATGCTTGGTTCTAGGTTCCGCAAATATTCCCATGTTGCACTTGAAAAGTCAAGTTGGCAAACACGTGTTTTCGGCAATTCTTCGTCAGGCCATGAAGGAATTAAAATGTTTATAGGTGCCTCAAGGGCTATTAAGTCATTAACACTCATCATCCCCACGCAGTCCACATGACCAGGTCGGCGTGTTTTGGTCCTCAGAGCCAGGGAAGGGGGTTAAAAGAGTTTTTGAGCGATGTTCTTGGATTGAGTACACGGAATACCCATCACTGTAATTAGGGATTTGGGCAGCATGTCGTCATCACTTGGGGTTGGCGTTGGCCACGGCAGAGAGAGCGCTTGTGTCAGGGTTTTCTGACAGTATAAGATCGGATTCGCCAGCCGTATAGCCACTGCCTCGGCCATTGCTAATATTCGTTGGCGTAGGCCTTTAGAGAAGCATGTTGGTGTCCGGTAGACAACCCGAAATGCTTCTTTGACATCGACTCGGTGATTCGTATCGATTAAATGTGCGAGAATAGAACTCGAAATCGACCGGATCTCACCTCTGTCTAACCAGGCGGGCATATGTTCACGCACCCTCTTTATCAGGCGTCTCGTTGTGCTGTTCTCTCTCGGTACCGGGTCCGGGTGGGGCGGAAGGGGAGTGTGCGGTAAATGTAGCGCAAGCCTGCAATTACTCTAGGAGAAATCACGCGCAAGTCACCGTCCCTGCTCCCACCCTGCTGTGGGCCACATGATGGACGTCGCCGGTCAGGACGACCGAACTGTAACGTGTGTGTTATCGACTGCACGACGTAATTGTTGTCGCCTCAGCATGGCGTGGATGCTGGGGATTCCAGTGCGTTTCAAGTCTTCCTTGTCCGGGATCTTGTCCTGCCACCTCCGCTTTGTATCCGCCGAGATAACTGAGGTAAAAGTGATTGAGTAGGCCGTAGACTGTCCAGGTCTCCGCGCCATACAGAGGCATCGCCAAGATGGCCGCTTTGTACATCTTTGGTTTTGTGTTGAAGTGGAGACCGGGACGATTCTATATGGAATTCTTCAGCCGGCCGAAGGCTTGGATGGCATTGGAAATCCGGTGAGCCAATTCGTCGAAAATTTTGATTCAGTGTGAGAGTGTATTGCTTAAGTAGGCAAAATTGTCGAAGGTCGTTTGGTCGACAAGATAAAGATTCCCAATCAAAAGTCAGGGAAGACGGTTTGATTTGGACAACCTTTACTGCCTGAGGAAGTACGTACACAAGGGCACTGTAGGCAGTCGTCGCGAGCGCGCTCCGAGCAAGCTGTTGTCTGTGTCCGCCTTCGAGGTGTTGTGCTAGCGCGTGTGTGCGCCCTTCGTTGTCTCCACGTTGCCAGCCAATCAGAGTGGGGACAGCGTTGATTGGCTTCGAGCACTCGCGCATCCCAGCAGCGTCTCGACACGGAGTGTGAGGCGGAGAGGACGGCAGCGTGACAAAGGCGGAGGGTGAGGAGACGCGAACCGCCACAAAATTACCCATAGTGTTCAGATGGGTGCCGTCAACGTGAATGCGAGAAGCACTGTAAGCAGCGTTGGCGGTTGGTGCATAACCACCGTTTTGTCCGTGTTGATGGTTAGCCCGAAGTTGGCGCAACCGAGACGGGGGGGGGATCCATGCTGCACTGTATGTCGTGGAGGGACTCGTCAGGGCCAGCATGCGCTGGCTGTTTGGAAGATGGCCGTCGGTCCTGTAGGCGATGTGGATCCCGGCGTGTATCACGGTAGGCGTCTATCAACATGGCAGAAAATAGGACATTGAAGAGGGCGGGACGAATACATAGCCTTGTCCCGCTTCGTTAGTTACTGCAAATGCCCCTGAGACGGTCCTGTTGTCCGTGACAAGCGGCACCATTCCGTGTTGGAGCCGAAACACACACGCACACACGCGTTACAGTTCGGTCGTCGTGACCGACGACGTGCAGCATGTGCTCCACAGCAGGGCGAGGGCAGAGACCGTGACATGCGAGTGATTTCTCCTATAGTAATTGTAGGCTTGCGCAGAACACTGGAGGCGGGAGGGGATGCAGGTGGCCGACGCGGCGAAGACACGGACCTTGATGTACCACGATAGCCCCTGATCCACAACGTACAATGGCTAGAATTTTCACCAAGGAATAAGTTGGGGAAAGGGGGGGGCTGGAATTATAATTGGCACGGCATGAGCCTTCCCCCTAGCGTGCCTTCACAGTTTATTGGTGGCCTTTGCCATGGTACGCATTCTCGATAACGCTTATCGGACCCATGTCTAGCTCCTGTGTTGGCCCAGAGCATCTACTGCGTGGCAACACTACGTAACCACTTTTTTTAAAAATTCTGGATGGAGACACAGAGATAAAAATGAACGTTAATGTTCCCTTCTGAGGTTAGAACTTGTCAGCCCAACGCGGATGGCATACGACTTTCTAAAAAGTTTACTTGCCGTAATCATTTCAGTTTTGCATGGTACGTGATGCGGGATACAGATCTGGAGCTCTCTCCTCCTGCTGTGGAGTTGCTACCGTGTGATAACTCTGTCGATGTAATGTGCACGCTCTTTAATTGCATGCAGACGACGTTAGGCGCATGCTACACACTATTAACCACGCATAATTTAGGAAACTGCACAAGACCGAATATGAAATAATTGCGAATGTCCAACTGGGTCCTAACTACGCCTCATGTGTAACTTACGTTAGCAACCGCAGTCTGTGTTATTCGCGTAATTCGCTCAACTGGAGAAAGTAAGATCGGTACTTCAACTGTGTCCGACCGGACTTCCCGTCCAGTGGCTGTCTTCCTTCCGATACGCTCGGTTCTGCGGTGCCAACTACTTGTATTTCGAATGATAGTTTTAAATCACATTCGACCCGAATATGTTTCTCGTAGGCAGTTCGGTCATTACATATGCCGTCTCACAGACCACAGATTGTGCGATCAGAGGTGCACTTGAGGTTCGTTTTAACACCATTTATGCCTGCGCTTAACTACCCATGTCGATGCCGTGGTCCAGGGAGGTATAAGCTCCCGCAATATGACGTCCCAGGATAATCTGCCTCCAGACTGTGCAGAAAATGCCAAAGCCATCTGAGTCGGAGGGGGGGGGGTCAAAAGACCCTGGGGAAGGAGTCCGCTGTGTTTCTTGTCATGCAAATCGGCTCCCATGAAAATGGGTGCTTGCTTGATTGATTAAACACTTCTAGACGCCTAGCTTTACACCTGAAAAAGGAGTTGCATTTCGAAAACTGGCTGAACTTAGGTCTACTGAAAATAATCTATTAAAACAAAAGGACATGCACCCTTGAATACTCTGATGCTCTATCTTATTTATATTTGACACAATCAACAGAAAGTTTGACGGCCATGACCACGTATGTTGTCTTGACTCAAAATTCTAAATAAGAATCCCTTTGAACGAATTGGTACTCGTGTTCCGTTAATATGCCTTTGCATATCTAATGAATACAGCATGTGGCACACCTAGGGTGCGGGGACTTCCCAGCTTTACAATCATATCAGCCCACCGAAGCATGCAGCAAACGACCGCTGACTTGCCAAAACGCCAGGGTTGTCCATCAGAGCTGGTTGAAGAACACAGTATATCACAGAGCATAATTATGCTGGCGAAGGAGTAAATCTGTCGCGGGTCTGTGAATTCATCCTTCGTCATTGCTTTCGGCGCTAGTACTCACTAGCCTATAATAGCGCCGAACTATGCAAAACAGCACTGGTGGTTTGCCGCAACTTAGTAAACTAGTGATAAAGCTAAAACAGCAGATCATCAAGGGAGCGTGACTATTAGATAGTGCTTTGCGATACTACCCATACAAACATTAGAGAAGTCAAATTCGGACAACTCACGTCTTCCAATACTTGTCAGACCTGCGCAGTAATATACAGGCCTCATGAGGCATTGTCAAAAACGTCTGTTTGCCAAATATGACTCCTGTAATATCAGGTAATCCCCGAAAGAGACGCTTTTAGTCTATAGATCTGAACTGTGGCAGAGCCCCCTATCGATCTTTTTGCCTCTTATCCTTTTCTCACTAGATTTCTCTAAAATTTTGATTCCGGAAAACAGAGGAGGAAATTTCGACTTGCAAGTGAGTAACTAAATCACATGACAGCAACGGAATCCCACGATAAACCAATAATTTAGTTACCTGGCGACGGTTTTTTAAAGTAAGTGCATCTGTGTCAGGCGTTTTTCTTACGTTTTGGCTAACTTGCAAAATGTTCGCGACCGAAGTTTGAATTCTGCCTTGAATTATGGCACAATTATCTGCACGGCAGTTATGCCTGTTTACGGGAGCCATCCCGATTCAAACCTTTCCGAAGGCCGTTGCCTCTTGGGAGCGTCGGCCAACATTGCCGACAGATAGCGCGGGATCATAAGCAACAGCTTTAGTCTAGTCAACGATTTATCTTTCACCCACTACCGTTTCCCGCTGCTCATATGGGTACTTGCTTGCAAAATTTCACCTCCCCTTTGAGATAAGCTGTGCACCCTGTTTAAATGAAGGTTGCATTGTGTCACCCCGACCATCAGTTTGGGGATTCGTCACTGTGACCCATCATGCACTAAAACAGCATATCTTGTCGTACGAAGTTAAGGGGGAAGTTAAGCTACAGAGGTTTACACAGAAGTAAAATTAACCAAAGCGGCAACGGAAATTTCTCTCTTTCTGATTCGACACCGATATGACGCTCTATTGACTTCGGGGCGTCTGATAATTCCTTTCCAACAGAAAACTGACAGCCTTTCTAGTAAAGCGTTTTGGTATCGGGATGTTAATTTTGTTCACGGTTTCGGATAGTCCCTATTCTTCGAATATAAGCGCATCCATAATCCCTGCTTTAATGAAAGTATGTGAAAGCAAAAATCAGACTTTTGTAAGAAATTGCATCAGGACAGATAGTTTAAATTTCTATAAAACCCTCGTATTCACGTTCATTACGTCACCTAACGCTCTAAAGATACCCACATTTACAAAGAATCTCTTATAACTCGAACAGTAGTCCAACTATGTCAACCGTTTAATGATTAAAGGTTCTAATTGAAATGAAAACGCAAAATAGATAATGTTAGGTAATATTAGGTTGCATATGAAGACAAATGAAAGAGGCTGTCCTTCCTAAAATCTGCTAAATGACGGGACGTTTGGTTATTGCTTAGATCCACCATTTGCTAAAATGCGCAAATAAGCCTTAAGCAGCTGCGGTCCGAGGCTGTCGTGTGTTGTTTGCTCAACCCTAACGCCAAATGCATTAGTAGCCGTCTTTTTTCCTCGAAGTGACGAGTCACTTGACTCCTCAAGCCAAAATATTTTGTCAGTGATTGCGTCTCTACCAGCATATCCACAAGAAAGTTTATCTTTTTGACAGACAAATGACGTAAAGTGCATAAACGCGCGTCCAGAGGTGCGTACACCATATAGGTAGGGGCAGAGGGGGAAATTTGCTTCATTTTGAAAGTATCCCGCCGAAATTCGCAGCAAAAACGTCATTCATTCACCCTGTCCAACATACAAGTAAACAAATGAGGAGAGAATAAACGGGTCTAAACAAAAATGTAAAACATTTATGGGGATAGCTCGCTTCAGCTTCTGGATTTCAGTCTCTTTAAAAGTAAGGTATCATGCCAGATATAGTAAAACGAAACGCTCACGAGATATGCCAGCAACCCCGACGCACGAGACGGAAGGACTTCAGAATGAAGCGGGTGCATATCGTTCAGAATTCGATCAGCAAATTGTTTGACCATTGTGAAATATTGTATTACGTTACCAACTAAAATGTCCTAGGAACCATCTACAGCAGAAGGGTGCATTCGATGGACACTTTTTTAAAGGAGCTTATTTCTCTTAAGCAAAACCAGAAAATAATAGGAAAACGGTAAAGAATGAGAGGTAGATTGCTAACAGCTACAAATCGCCAGAATATAGACTGGGGGTTTTGTGGGGATCTTAGTGCCGAATGTAATAAACGAACTTACAAATTTGAGTAAAAAGGGTTTAAACATGAAGGTATGATGGTAGGACACGTGGACGTGCGCTAAATTCCGAAAAAAATTAGCGTAAAGATTAGGGCTAGGCCACGTAATAGGTGCCCTCCTTGAATTTAACTCGTGGATGCGTCTTTTATGGGGGTTCCTGTTTCCCTGTCTTACCGAGAGAAGGAGAGATTTGAGAACAGGTTAACAGAGCATTTTTGAACGACCATAAAGAGACATGATCTAAACCATCTTTAAGAAGTCCAAAATGAGTCTCAGTTCATATGGGCGGTCGACGACCATATCTTCATCATTCTTAGCATATAGGCACTAATTAAGTGATCTCAGGTCATCAGTTTGAAGTAAAAAGGTGTGAGGGGATAATATGGAAGCTCGTCGCATTGCAAATTTATTAGGAAAAAAATCAGATTTTCATTTGCCAAAACGGATAAACGCAGAGTTTCTGCGAGCGAGAAGTCAATCCAGCCGAGAGAGTCGCATTCAAATGTATTTCTAAGGAGGAGGAGGAGGAGGAGGAGGAGGTGGTGGGGTGAGGTAGTACTAAAGTCACAGGAGTAATCACGCGTGCGCATGGCAACCCATGTTTAACTAACTTTAAGCAGATTGAACCACTAGAATAACGGTGTCCAAAGTACTACACCCGACTTTATGTGCACATTGTAGGGGGTCTGAGAAATTGGAGAAATATTTCGAATGCGAGTGCGTGTGCACGGGATTTAGAAGTAGTTTAAATGCTGAAAAGGACTGACGCTAATGGAACCCACTCAGTGAACTCTCCAAACTGCCCTCTTCCCCTCAGGGAATTGATTGAGCGATGCAGTGGTCACCTCCCTCTAGTCCACCAAGTGTGAAAAAGCAGAGTATGCGGATAGATCACCGCTAATGTGTTGATTAACAGCAAACCAGAGGTCGGACTAATATACCCGATGGAAAACTTTATACCGAAAAATCAGTGATGAAGATAGAGCCGGCCACTCGGCGAAGCTGAGGCAGAAGGGCAGCCGCATATTGCCATCCCGATTTGTTGGTCCCTTCTGGGTCCATGGGAGAATCTGAAAACAAGTCAGTAAGTCCATGGACGGCATTTAACATTCTTACTTATCACTCCTTCTAGTGACTAGCAGCCTGGAACCCACTTACACTGATGAATTAGTCTATAATTTTATGCGTATCGGTTATTCGCATTGCATCTGACTTTCCCAGCAGAAATTAAAGAAGTCAGACTTTCTCCTTCCTTTACATTTTACTACTCTGATAGCGTCATTCGCAAAAAAGAAAACTCGCAGAAAGTTACGCTGAGCTTTCCGTTCTGTCAGTTTGACAGGGGAACCTACCAGACGGCACATACTGAGACTGCTAGCATACGCTAGAGCCTGATCAGCAGGGGCTCGGTTGTTCGTCCATCGTAAACCACTGAGGACCACCGATGTCCTGAAAAAGCCGCAGTGATAACTTACGCACGACTCCTGCTTATGCTACAGC
>CACRXP010000096.1:1335782-1349678 GCA_902702965.1 Spirometra erinaceieuropaei
CTCTACGACCTTCCGATCCGGTTCCGAATAGAAAGAGGAGAAGCTGGGCACCGATGGTGAGAATACAGTAGTCCACATAGAAGGATTGGAGAATAGGTTGGAGCAACTTGGCAGCCGGAAGTGAGCGCAGACAGAGCAGGCGTCTAAGCGTCACTGTGGCAGGCGTCGGAGTGCCTTGAAGGAAGGTATTCCTGAATCGGTCTTAAAGTTTATTCATCGGCTTGAATGGCCGTGGGTGGTTGAGGATCAGATTGCAACTGGTGCGTGCGTGCAAGTATGCGAGAGGCGCAATATCGCAGCAGGCACCCTCAGGGGGGTGACTACAGGTATATTTTAAAGCAACCTTGGTTGTTTATAGCGTGGAATAAAGCGCTGGATTCGAGTGTGGATAATTCTATTCTCTCAGCCTTCTTTACACCAACGGTTTGTACAGGCCAAACTAACCTTGAATGAGACTGGGCCTAGTAGCTGACGAATGATCCAATGCAGGTGTTACGGCATGGAGCCTCATTCGGTTTAGCCGATTCAGACATTACGCCAGTCCGCCAACATAATTCTCAGAGAAATTTAGAGGGAGTTAATCTCCTGCAAAATTAAGTCATTATTTTTTCGTTGTTGCGTCCCTCTTTACTTCAATTCCCCAGAATCTGGAGGTCGAGATTATTAAAAAAAACCCTTACAAAGACAATACGACGAAAGTGAGATTCGCCTTGTACAGGCTGAAATCCTTCAACTCCTGAAATTCTGTCTGAATACGTACTTCACGTTCGACGGAACAATCTACGAGCGGGTGAAAGACACACCACTGACACGGCCCACCAATTTCGGGATTAATAACAGAGGTGGTCCTGCAACGGTTAGAGTCACTAATCTCGAACACAACAAACCATAATTCTGGACTCGCTATGTGGATGATACCTTCCTCGTCATCGAACAGTATCAGGTACTGACTTTCAAAGAACATCCCAACACCGTCTTCCTGGCTATAACATTTACGATGGAGGGGGGGGGGAGGGAGGGAGGGAGAAAAACAACCAGGTGGCCTTACTTGACATCCTCGTCTGCCAGAACGATTGTGGTGGCTTTAAAACCAAACTATTCGGGAAAGCAACAGCTACGATGCAAGTACATAGCTACTACAACAAGCCCCCAATCAGCCAGAAACGCAGTTGCACAATGGTACTATGACAGCGTGTGGAGACGCACGGCAATGAATCGAAAAATAAGTTAGCTCTATTACAATATATCCAGTGGGTGCTTGGAGCGAATGCTGCACCCACAACGTCGTCCACTTTTGCATGCGAAAACGAGACTAGAGACTAAATCCGACCGGCCGCAAGTTCTGATGAGCTCTCCCATACGTAAAACATATTCTGAAAGCCGCTAGCCGCCTTCTTACACCCATTGAAGTTGGGGTTATATACAGACCGCAGGCAACCATCAGACACCAGGTCGTGAGACCGAAAGACCCGCTGCCAGGGTAAGGAACGTCTGGAGTTGTTTACCGGATCAGGTACAGTAGCGAATACAGCAGTCTTGTCGGAGAAAATGGAAAAATGCTCCGAACGCGGATGGCCCAGCAAGTCTCAGTAGGGAGGAGGAACGACGAAACCTCCCAAGCCGCGGCTCATTAGACAGGACCCGGCCACAAATTAACTCAAATGTAACCGAAATTCTCGCGAGATGTAACAACCGCGTAAGCCGCGACCTGCTCGAGTCATGGCCTTCCGGTCGTTAGTCAATCAACAAGCGCGATTACTTCTCCGCTGAATATTCTGTCCTGGGGCTCTGGCTAGGAAAAGTACACAGCCACGAGGAGAGCGCGCAGGTAACCACTGTTCCCGCTGTGTGGTGGCGAACAAAATGGCCCAAAAACCCGCGTGCGTGATAAAACTCCGACAATTAGCAACTCGATTGTGGGCCATTGGGTAATTATCGCGCCACGCAAAACCACCCACGACGAATGCAGGAGCCGATAATTTTGAAAGGCAAGCAAGCGCACAACAACAGCATTCTATAAATGCTGCGACACATTTAAAACCCACTGCCCCTATCTAATTCCTTCCCTGATAGTTACTTCAAGTGTGAATCCGAAACGTCAGGCTAAAAAAGCACTTGTGCAGCCGCCCGCTCTCACGGCCCTCGGCGTCACTGCCTATACATACCGCTTCTTGTCCGCCTACACGTGTGACTCAACCTCCGGCTTGCGACGTCGATCGATATTCTTTTCAACTATTGGCCGCTGGCGGACGAAGTTCGGGCTCGTGCAGTCAGGCTGACACCTGCCTGGTAAAAACGCTGGCTGTTACCATTTGTGATGCTGCGTGCACCCTCGGCCTCAGTAAAAGATTTTACACCTAACTGGGGAATTTTAGAATTTTTGACCATTGTACTTCGACAGCGATCGTGTCCCCATTTTCGCGACTGATTCCTGGAGCTCGCATATTCGCTTCTATCGACAGGACGTGAAGCCACCGTCTAGTGCACTCCGGAGGCATGCACAGCGACCGTTAAAGAGACACGCAGATTAAGCTCAGTAGGTGTGAAGGACACACACAAGCGACAATTCTACCGTTGACTTCGAAGATGTCCACCCTACAGCAGGGTGAGACCAAGATGGTAAATTGCGCGTTAATTAGTTTGAAGCAGTAGTGGATTTGTTCAACGCCCAGCGCACTCTCTTCTCCTTCGCCGCCTGGGTCCGATGTCAAAGCAGAGTCAAGAAGATCGAAAGTGAGAGAGGGCGCAAGTGTCTCAATCACCACGAACTTCCCCTGTCGACTTCATATCCAAATTTTTCTTCGCCAGTTGATGTGGTTACGATAACGAGAATGCGGTTGCCGGCATCCTGCCGTAAAGCGAGATGCATGTCATCAGACACTCTCAGACCATCCAGTTCAAGCCATGGTTTTAACCCAGTCCAGCAGGGCAATCCCCCTCATCAGTGCCAGCGCTCGGATGCTCTTCCCAACACCCTGCATCTTACCTCTTCTATCGCCAGTGGTTTCTCCTCAATCAAATCAACAAATGCCGACGCGACATACGAATTCCAACTCAACACATCAAATACAGGATTTCCGCAAAGGCAGTTGATAAACTTCTCTATCACTGTTTAAAAAACCCTTCTTCCATTCGAAGTCTCATCCGAACTCTGGTCTGGGAAGGAAGTACCTGTAGTGACATTAATTCCGGCACCTGCGCCCGTCGTATATAAATGCACGTGAATGGCAGCGGCATTCTGGTTCTTGACTAATTCCATCTACTGACATCGGCCGCGACAGTCTCTATATCAGTTTGTTGTGGGTCTGCTTGACGCAGGGCTTGAATTTCTCTGGCTGATGCAGGTCGGATATGAGCTCCACTTTCTACATGTGGAAAAGGGGTAGGCAAAAATGGGTAGAAATCCTACCATAAAAGATCCAACTGCGTATTAGTACCAAAAACGCATGTCTCCTCTTGTTTCTGAAGAAGATATTAAGATGTTGGGTTTTTTTCCTCAGAAAAGGGGGAGGATGAACCACAGTAACCGAAAGTGACAACTTTATCTCCTCCAAAGTACGTTGGCTGAGGACGAAATCCTCACTAGGGTAATGGCGTCTCCGAACTGCCCTTAATGGCCCACGTCCTTGACAGTTGCCTGAAATTTCCGAGATTCGCCAGCGTGATAATTGGCTAAACTGGCGCCTCGAGGTGAAAACGGTGGCAGTCGAGGGCAAAGTTATCTGGTCATTTATCGTGACAATAAACAGTTGTCTTAAACATAACGGCTGGCGCACGTGCCAGTTGCCCAGCTTTAGCCGCTGCACAGTTCGCTGCACCCTCTCAACTCTGCAGTCGGCCTTCTTTTTCGTCAGACGTGTTTCCATTTTCAGCGATGATTATGTTTTGACGGCCAAAACCCTAGGATGACTCTAGCAACTACGAATTTCAGGCCCAGTTCCAATTACAAAGATTAGGACTAGTTTTACGGTTGAGGTTAAGGTAAGGTTAAGTTTGGGGTCGGAGTTGGGTCTGAAGTTAAGGTTGAGATTGAGTTTTGGTTGAGCTTACTGTTAGGTCAAGACATAGTAATATTCGCCTCTTCCTCCCCTCCCTCCCCTGAGAATTTTGCGCGAGGTTCCTATTCGCGCGTTTTGCCAACATTTAAATAGTAACAGCACAACTGTCAGTCTGTAATGGACTGCTAATGCTAGCACAATTCCGCACCAAGCTCGGTTTATTGCCGGACACTGCTACCGTCCTTTAGTACGCCAAGCCTGAGTGAAATTAACTGAAGTGGATGTGACGGTTAACGAGGAGCACAATACATCTTACCTCAAAAAGGTTTAGACAGAAATGAATAGAAGTTTTCCAGCGACCCATACCACATCCTTAGTCCAGAGAATGAAAGATGCCACGAAATCGCGCACCATCAATCCACTTCTACACAAATTCGGACACTTTTAAATAGATAGATGGCAATTAGACCATCGCAAGCGACGGCGCTCTACCTGCACACACAATATCCTTGGTCATATGCGAACCTACACCACAACATGCACATACACGCCACTTCACCGTAACAACATGCCTAAACCCTGCAGTAAACATGCAGTCCCCATTTCCAGCCCCAGCTTAGCGGGCAAAAGGTATCACGTCAGCACATGCACGTCCCGCGTGGCTGTCCGCCATCGTTCTACTGCTGGGAGGCCTGTTAGTCGTTTTGACGGGGTCCGGCACTATCCAGTGAAGCCGATCTGTGCGTAAAAGATCCGTTGACAGCGTGTGGACACCATGGAAGAGTTTGGATGTTTGTGCTATAGGTTCGGGACACTTGAGTCTTGCGAGCCTCCTTTCTACCTTGGTATCGGCTGTCAAGCAAGCTTCGAAAACGGCAGCTCAAGTCTGCAGCAGTGCTCTGCACCTGCTGATTTTGAGCGAAGTCCTCCGAGTTCCCACGGTTGATACACAGGTGCTTGAAAGAGGTCTTCACAGTATCCTTGTAATGACGGAACTCCCAGCCTTGAAAACAAGCACACGTAGCGACGTCATCACAGAATAACCGTTTGGGCAGGCCCACATCATGCCTCCTCTGCGACTCTAGGCTTCGATATCGGAAGTATTTAGAGTTTTCGGCGCTGTTGCTCGTGGTGACGTACGTCGTATGAGGCCTATTCTCCTCGGTGCGGATTTCTTCGTCAGGCACCGAACCAGCCCTGGCGTTGTCGATGTGCGCGACCGAGGACTTCCGTGGCTATGGCCCGTATGGCATCCCGCAGCTCCGTTTATTGTGCCCCGACAGTGTATCCGCTTCCAGGGCTTGCAAATCGTTCCTGGTGCTCAACAATTTCCAATGATATGATGTTTAAATTACCTGATATTGGCTATATCTTCGGTCGCTAGCGGGATCACAATTGAAGCCTTATCTTGGAGGCAACAAAGCAGCGGTCCGTCCAGTAGCTGGCACTAGACATCGTCTTGGCCAAAATCACATCACGCTGGCCACACCTCCAAATGAGGACGTGGTCCGGTGGCAACAACTGACGCGAGCTATGGTGCGCCCATTTCCTTTTCTCCCGTCTCGGAGCGTGGAGGGTATCGGCCAGTGTAAGACTGTTTCCCCTGCAGGTCTGCAGGAGAAGGACGTTACTGTTACAGCTGCTTGTCCCGTAGCGACTTAGCAATTTGTCCATGGTAGCGTCATCTGTACCAACACGAGCAACAAGGAGTCACCAAGGACGGTCGATTTGTCGGCCTTTGGCACAGCCACTAGGAGAGCGTGCAGACCTTCATAGAAATTGTCTATAACGTCAGTGGATTTGATCCTTAGGGGGAGAGGGGACGCAAGTGTTGACGATAGAGACAAACTTGTGCTCGCGAAGAGGAAGGTGCAGTCATTAGACGATCAATGATACTCTGCGGCAGACAGGATAGTCGCCTTACAGTGTCATTCCTGATGGTACTTAGTTATTTTGGTTCTGGACGACCGCTACAGAAAAAATGCATGCAGTCCCAATTTCCACTTCACAGCGAACCAGTTACAAAAGTACTAGAGCTGTCCTGCCCCTCGGAAGGTCTGAAACTGTACCGTCTAGAAGGGGACGAAAATTCAGGGCTGTCAAAGTAACAATGTCACTCTGGAGCTTGTGGGGAAGTACGACGGTTATTATTTGCAGAAGTTTTCGATTACACACTTTGCATCCGCAACGCGACCGGCGAGCGCTCCTCTACCTTTGCATACAACTGAGAGGACAAGGAACCCGCGACTCAGTGGTTAGAGGAATTGGACTTCTATTCAGCAGGTGGTGGGGTCGAGCCCCGGGAGCTACACACCTCGGAGTTGGGTATGGCTGGTTGAGGACGGCTAATAAGCCGAAAAGGGGCATTCCAGTCCCCCTTGTCTTTGTCGGTAACGCTATTCTCCATCTATTACGCGCCACCACCACCACCGCCGCGCTGCTGATGGTGGGATCCGAGAGAGCCCCAAGGCACGACAGGACGAGTGATTTCCATAACGTGATCCACAAGCGCTCCTAAACCATTTTGCACCCATAAACCACAGTCAACTTGGTGATGATGTGTTTTACCAGCACTTACCCAAAAAGTACGGGAAATTTTTCATTAGTAGTGGTAGTTGCCCCAATTATATTCCAAGCTCTTGCCTGCTAATCGTGCGAACGCGCAAGCGAAATATGTGATTCCCATTAACTGAGCCGATAGTAACGGTTGACCATTCTCCGGTCCAAAGGCAAATGGAAATTACAAATTGTTCAATGACAGATGTTTTGGCAGATTTCCAATAATTAATTTTGACCCACCGAGGTCGTCGAATGCTTCACTTTTGTAGTACGATGGCTCATAAAGACGCCTTCAATCTTCTGGTGGAACAAGGCGGAAATGTAAATTTTTAATTCACAGAAGTTATACAACGCGACTTCCCCACATGCCTTCCGGGATACGATTATGAGGTTCTTAAATTGCCTTTTAGCCTATCTTGAACGCTTTAAATCGGGTTCTGCCTGACGCAGGTCATGCAGGCAAATGAAATAGATTGTCATCTGTTCCTTATATTCCATGCTCTCTGCCCTTTACCACGGCTTTAGTGTTACCAGCGACAGCTCAAGGGGCAGTTGCCAAAGAAACGCTCCCTCATATGAGAATGCGCACTGATTACTCGAGAGTTTTATGACCAATCGCCAACAGTCTAAGCCTAGCAAGATTTACATAAAAAGAATATTTTGACAGGAAAATGTAGCTTAGACGTTGAAAGACAATCAAAAAGGTCGCAGGAGTGCAGGTGCAGGGTGCGCAGGGCATCTGCCCTCAAACACTAGATCCCATAACAGACTTTACAAGTAGAGTCTGGGGAACAGCGTGTTGTCTTGTGAGCGGCAAAATTTTTCTCAGAATGGTATTGCCGACAAATGGATTAGGCGGCGTGGATGTGTAGGCAGAGCCGGGAACCAGGCCTCAGAACGGTTGTTCAAGAGGCAGCTGACAGTCCCAAGCTCGATATTGCCTTTCGAGCAAGCATGAGATATCGGGCCCTATCTGCACTCGCTATGCCCGTAAAATATCAAATAGCCTGGCTCAGCCCGTCAAATTCCGCTCTGAAGTTTGCAGCACAGCACTCGCCACCAGGGGACAAACCTTCCTAACCCTAAGATGAAGTCCCACACGAACGGATTGCTGACGGAATCGCTTCGCCTCCGTCTTTGCCGGGCTGTTGGCAGTTTACCGATATGCCAACACACCTAGGACCATTTCTGCTTTCGCTTACTGCTGGGAAGCAGTAAACTAGTTAAACATAATGACTATACTGCCTCATGACAGCACGGACGTTACCTGCATAAATGGAATTCAAAGCTTCAGTCATGAGATACTTAGGAGTTCGCACCCAGTAACAGCAAGAAAGCAATGAACACGGAACTTCTTAGCATCGCATTACCTCCTGATAAGGGTCGATTGCAGCCTGACTCCCTGTCTTGAGGGGATCGAGTTAGCCCGTCGGTTTGCAGCCTTTCAGCACAACGTGATAATTCAGAAAACGCGTAAAGTCGTTCAGAGCTAGGAACACACGCTGATTGCCGTGAGCACACAGGCCACAGAGCCAACCCCACTCTCCGTTCTCCCAGACACTAGTCTACTGTCCGAACCGGACAGTCAGTTGATGTGACGACTAAACGCAAGTGGCCGGTGTGGCGTGAGCCTGTGCCTAGTCCCGCCATCACACCTTGTGTAGCATTCGTTACAGGTGCGCTGCCCAAATACCGCGTATCATAGCCCGAGCTGGTCCCCCGTTTTGGTCCAGCCCAACTTCCGCGTGGCCCGCCGCAGGCGGCACACCCCAAAGCGTACAGTAATAGAGGACGACTGGACTTCAATTCGAATCGCTATGCTAGACACAGCTGTAGGTTATAAGCTCACTAAGATTAATTTAGGTGGATTCGATGGCAAACAATAGCTGCCAGTTTCGATCTATCCAAAGCTACTGGTAGCACGGGAACGCGAACTACTTGAGGCAGGACAGACACCTCAGTGGCAGGGGACGTCAGCACCTACAGCGCCTTTTTATGGCTATGCCTTTTAGCATGGCACCCTGAAAACCCTTCTGGAACCTAAATATACAAAAAGTTATCAAAATTATTTACTAAATACTGTTTACTGCCGATCATAAGGTCGGAAAGAAAGAGAGCACCACACGACTTGTAGACCATTCGAGAGAAGAGAGCGAGTGAGGTACGGTCAGTCATCTCTGGGCAACACTCGGCCCATACCTACCACGGGAATTTTGCCCCTGTGGCACAATTAAACCGAGGGACATGCTACAGATGGTGCACTGAAATGAACCAGGCACTTCGAGACTCATAATGGACTTAGGATGTGAAGACGAGAAGAACACTCCTAGGATAGTCGCAGCTTGCATCTCCAATTTTATGATAAGGCACTAAGGCCATTATGGGCGATAGAGTGCAACGTTTGCACATGCTGCGAACAGAAGTATATTAGTGCTATTCCCCTGAATGAACACTATCACTAGTAAATAGAAGGAATGAAATAGGCTGGGTGCATGGTGGAATTCGAGGCAATGACAACGAACATGCGAATAGGGCAGGAAAGCCACCACATTGACGACTTTTTCTGCGCCAACTGTACCGTGGTCCGCTAGATAATCTGAACAGTACTCCAACAACAATACTGAAAACAACAAGTTCTATTAGGCTAAAAGGAAACGAACCCTTGAGTATTCGGCTTTCTGCTAAACGCAATTTCGAAAACCAATGAGGCTATGTTTACTAATTGTATGAAATTATACTTAGAAACAGTGTTAGTACCAATAGTTAAGTGGAAAGCAAAAATGCAGCATATAACACAGGTTTATCCGTAACAATAAAATCTGTACAGGGCTGTAAAAGACAGAAAAAGACAAAATCATAAACTCAGAAGGGCTCCGAACATCAGAGCGTAATTACATAGACTGGCAAGGAACATCACCCTCCGTGAGTGGTTTGGTTTTAGCCAATTCGTTTCTGAGTGCCTTCTCAAACTGGAGATAGGCCGCTGGTTTCTTGTACTAAAAGAGTAGTAAAAAGACTGAAAACTTACAGAAATGACAAGGGTGTTATTGGAATGGGTTTTGGTCAAGTTTGTTTGGTCTAGTTTTAAACCAATTCGACGAAGATCGGGGATCCCAAAGCGTTTGAAATATCTAAAATTCTTAAAGTCAAACAACACAAAAACAACTTTTTATTTGTAGTTCGGAGAACAATTGTTTCACCATCGTCTTCAATGGATAACTGATAGGTGCTGAGAGGGTAGGGTAAGTTTCTGATGCGCCACTGGAAGTCGTTCTTTGTGTCTAGTCTGCCAAAAATGGGCTGTGGATAGTTGAAATATACATGGAAAGCAGTTACATTTGCATTTGATTCTTGAATATCGTCAAAAAGCGTGGATCGCGCTTGAGGCGGCTCTCCAACTTCATACGTCCAGCTGCCTTCTCCACCGAGCTGCGTTGGACACTTCCATTTTCGCTCTGCAAACAACGTCAACAAAATGGACACAAACCAATCAAGACTTGGGTGCGGTTGTCGTACTGTTCAACCATTTCCCGCGAGTCATCGAATGTATAATGTATTTTTGTTCGACCTGCGACAAGAGAATACACTTTCGTACTGAATGAAAACATTATCAGGGGGAAATTCGGTAAGTGGCTTTTTAGAAATTATGTATTGGGCTATGGCACTTACTTAAACAGTCCAATTCACTGAATACACATGGAAAGTAAATGCACTTAGAAACAGTGAGTATCCAAATGCTGAGCCACGCGAGTTTTGTGCTAAAGCAAGGATATTAAGTGGGTGACCCTGCAGTATCAAGAGGCAGGCGTACGTTACATACAGATGCAAAAACGTGCACTAACAAACCTTACTAATCGAAACTTGGCGAAGGCTACACTAATAAGTCCGTCGTGTAATCTTAAGTAATTTTTTGGCGGTTTGGTAATAATGTCAAGAAATCGAAGTCGTACAAGTTTCTCCCGTCAATAAGCATGAATTGAAGGAATCTTCAGAACTAATATGTGATACCAGTCTGAATGTAATTATGTCGACAGAGCTATAAGGTGGGGCGTAGAAAAATATGAATAGTCAACAAACATATGAGTCGCACTTTCGTCACGGTACCCCACTGGAAGCTTTGCGGCTTCTGTCCGGCGGTTTGGGATGCTGAACTCAAAAACTAACACCCGTTTTCAACCCCCATCATTTATGCGGAATGGAAGTGAATCTTTCGTAATCGGATCGAGAGTTATCTATGGAGTTTACACTCCTTTCCTTCTCTACCATTCATCAGAATAAAGAAGATGGGCTTAATCTGCGCGAAATGTATAACTATTAAAAAAGAAATATCTAGGGAAAACTACCCAGATTATCAAGCTGAAAATCCGACCACGGTTAAAACATAAAAATAGACAGCAAAGGGCTTGTTCAATACTGGTCGGTGCGCAATATCCTAAGTGAAATGCCTTTTAGACTTGATGCAGGTAGTGGAGATGTTCACATCCTTCTAGAAATGAACATGGTGCAACGCTTAAACTTTGCTGTCTGGAATCATAGCTCACAGGATTTGGACTTAAACAAGAGACGGATGAGCCGACGCGAACGGCAATAAAAACCAATTAGGACGGTGCAAACGCCTCGCACTTCTGGTAGACTGGCATCTGGCTATGGATAATACGTCACTACCAGCATAATCTAATCGTCTGTTGTTAAGCATATTTCCTTTACGTTAGAGGAAGTCGGTGGAGCAAGGCACGTTGAACAACCACTTTTTTATGTGTGAATGGGTTGTTACAAATCAGAGCGGCCCCCCGGGAGTGCAAACACCAGTGGGATGGTCCATAGGACTTAATACGGAACTTGTTGACTTCAGCCGACGAACCATAGTTCGAAGCTCAGTGACCAAAATCCTCGTTTTTAACATAGGACATAATGTGACAGGCACGGGGGCGAATTCTTCAAAATTCCCACAGGTACATGTGCACTGTGGTGTTTGTACAATTCGGTTGGCAGCCAGTTCTCCTTGATAATCCGCTTCTTTGAGGAAGTTGGACTTCAGCCATAATTTCAACAGGCGGAGCAGGGGCTGCGACAGACCTCAGTGCGGGCATCGAGTACTGATGGGCTGAACAATTCTATATAGTCTATCTGAGACTATATGATGAGCGGCGTAATAATGAGGTCAGGTAACATCTTGGCAGCCTCACCGACACTCAAAGTACCAGGTCGAATTTCTAGCAGCACCATAGGTCAACAGTCAGACTCTTTTAATGCGACACATTGTGCGACATATCTGTCCCGATCATGGAAAAAGCCTGGGACCAGATGATTGCGACCGGGTTCTCTTAAAGTTCATAATGACAGACCTTATTCCAATTCGCTTTATTGAACCATGGCTTCGGGTTAGTCTATGCAACAATAACAGGCAAAACACCTAGCTTTCCAGATTGGCCTATTTAGGTTTATTTATGTCCCGAGGCAGTGACGAGGGACTGTCAGGCCGTAAAGGTTTTCTCGTCGTTATCAATATTTTGGGACAATGGGATCCGAAAAGAGAGGAAAGAGGATAAAAGCATTGAAGGACGTTCTGGTTCTTTCCGGTTTTATTACCAAGCCCTTGAAGTATAAGAGTAGCGCCGAGTCTGTGAAATGTTCGAGTTATTTACAACTGGAGACTAAAAACGAGGAATCACCAATTGTCAAATGCGTCAGGGGTTTGGTACATAGAAATTATACGCGACGGAGCATACGGTTTTCCAGCTCAAAATTTTGATGTATAGGTGACAGTTCTGACCTTAGAACCTTGACAGCTAACACAGCGCGCTCGACAGGTCACGCAATAAATTAAGGAGCCGGCAAGGTCATGTAACTTGACAACTTAAATGCAATCTGCAAGAAGAGTGAATATTAAAATACGGCTTACCATCCTGTACTATGGAAGACTTCTTTGCTGCCTGTATCAATTCCAGCCAAGTCCTCGTTGCCATGGTAGGACGGGCAGCAAAAGTGCGTCTGCCGACCTTGATTTTAAAATCCTCCCCAACGGGATCGTCATTTAAAACACGGCAAAGACGGAGTCAATGCAAATTGCGTTTGTTCTGCCTCCAAACTGCTCAGAGATCCACTCGGAAGAAACTAATGCTTATAACAAGCTCCATTATTAGAAGTCGCTTTTTATAGTATAAACGCGGACGACGAACGTCGAATACCTCGATTGGGGCCGAAAATATGGTACAGTTTGTAACTGGACGAAGAGCCTCACGTGGACTATAAGTACCTCAAATAAACTATTTTTAGACTGAGAATAAAACGAGATAGTTAAATCAATTGATTTCACGAAGTCAAACTCGCCCAGCTTCATTAACGTAAATCCTCTGTGAGACACTTTTATGGTGACCTTAGCGTATTTGTCGTGTCCCCTATGAACAAAAATACCGATATTTGTGTGCTCCACTACAGTACTTGTCAAGACACTTCCTGCCGACCTTGCCCTGTCGTCCAAGAAGGTTTGTTAGCGTGAACCCTTTTTAAATTTTCTTCGGAGGGCATAATTTTATTTAACAGCGTCTACATTTTTCTCAGGAACGATGTATGGAGATAAAATTTATGAAAAGCATGCAAATTGAAGTCGAAGTTAGTTAAGTAAATCTCTTACGATCGCCTTTTTGCCGACCGCCGCCTGATTTGGCGTCAGCGTGTAAACATTTTTTCGACTTCTAAATGTTAGTATTCCTAGGCAAGCAGCAGTTCGAAAAAGTGGCCTTCTAATCAGGCGTGTTTTGGCTTTCGCTGGTTGTAACTTTTAACGTAATACCTTGCAGATCTTTCCTTCCCCTATTTGTTAAATTTTGTGAATCCTCTCAAAAAGTAGGAGGGGAATTTCCTAGGTGTAAGGGAGTCCCTGAAATCGGCTTTAGACATAAGATATATTATGAAAATCCCCTCTGATAGCTTTCTGAACAAAATAAAAAGTACAGAGGTCACAACACAGGACCTTGGTGAACGACAATCTGTTTTGATATTCTTGTTGGTATGTTGTGCCAAACCTTTAGGTAACGCGCCTATATAGCAGACCCTCCGATATGCAGATGACGGAATAATTTAGGCCTTAAAGTCAGACCGTAATAGACCTTCCTCAACGTGTGCCCCATAGCATTCTTCCAAAGAGCCCAAGAGGAAATGTTTTATCCAGTGCAACTCATAAGCTGCCTTTTGGACGGCCTTCCTACAGTTTTCCGATGGCGTCACATCAAAGGTCGTCCGCACGCCCAGATATTTTGTGCATTTCCATATTTTAAATACAGTCGTCTTTATAAACACTAGTGTTTTAAAAGCCCTTTTCGACCGGCGTTAGGGTGTA
>CACRXP010000096.1:1350117-1456267 GCA_902702965.1 Spirometra erinaceieuropaei
ATAACCCCACTCTCAAGTGAAGCCCGACTGATATAAATTCTGAAGATTAGGTGCTTTAACTACCTTCGGTAGTCCGTCCGAAAATCCAGGAGCGGGGATAAGGCCCCGGCTACACTTAGTGTTCCATATTACATTTTTAGAAGTTCTAGCAAATCCTGTAATGTGTTCAGTCTAAATTTACTTCCAAGCCTAGTGACCTCAATTTTGGAAGGGTTTTTTATTCTTACATTTCCGTGAATGCTCTTCAGTGTCAGTTAGATTACAACTTTTCAAAAATCGATTTCTTCTCTAGTAGAAGTTAGCAGTTCGAACTAATCCACTTAGGGAGGCTAGTGGTAATCTTTCTCCGGGGAGGATAATTGGGATTAAGAATTTCTTACAGTAACACAGTGTAAGTTCTCCAATGACCATTTATTGTACAAGGCAATTCAACTTCTCTTCTCACAAGCGGATAGTTTCCTTGCCAGAAGTTTTGCTCCCATCTATCAGGCAGATTCGGTTCGAAAACACTGTTTACTCGAAGCACAGCTTAGATTTATTATTTGACCGTATGTGTGGTTGGTCCTGTAGGTCGAGTATTTTCACTCCTCCCGGCTAAAAATAAAGTCAAGGCAGTTTGACTGTTGTTCTTCCCCAGTCTATTTGTAGGAGATAATATTGCGACAGAGCAAATTTTCCGCTGCCCACTGTAGCAAGTCGAAATTCAAATAACTCGAGAGGCCCTGCACAGCTCTTTTTTGCCAGTCAATATCAGGAACATTAAAATCACAACGATAAAGATATCTTTCTTTTACTTACTTCGTACTGTTCAGTTATGTGGAGATTATGGTCAGACATCTGGCTAGGCGAATGATATACCACTGATAGGGTAGCGGACGGGTGTCTTTAGTGAAAAGAGTTCCAAAATCTTTGGCACGCAATGTATTCCATTGTCGGCGGCTACTAGCAGCTGGTATAGACTATAATCGCTCCTCCTCGGCCCTTCCTACGTCTTCTGAAATGTTGATGTCCGCTGAGGGATATATCAGATTAATCAATATTTGGAACAAGTTAAGTTTATATAAAAGCCAGTTTGTTGAACAGGTTTTGCACATTTGGGAAATTGGCCTTCAGGGATCGTTTTCGTGAGTAGACTTAGCCATCATTGCGACTGGTTTAGTCCATGAAAATGGTTCCTTGAAATCATTATTTGGCCATCTCTGACTTTCATGTCTTTTA
The DNA here is from genome assembly GCA_902702965.1 of Spirometra erinaceieuropaei. Taxonomy (NCBI): domain Eukaryota; kingdom Metazoa; phylum Platyhelminthes; class Cestoda; order Diphyllobothriidea; family Diphyllobothriidae; genus Spirometra; species Spirometra erinaceieuropaei. The sequence continues at coordinate 1,351,336 of CACRXP010000096.1, forward strand.
CCCATCTGTCTGTCCTCTACTCCATTATCAGTTGCCTCATTTGGAGTCTTTCCTTCGATTTGCTGTCCAGCCGAATATCATTGCTTTATGCCACTGCCGTAGTTACATTTTCCTTTCTGACAGTAGCGTTGTTTGGACTTTATTGTCCGAAATGATTTTAGGGGGTCTTTCCATCGATCCTAAGTCACGATTCGATCTTGCTTTGCCTAGTCAGAAAGTTATTTTTACGGTGAAAAGTTCCCCATCCTGCATAATAGCAGCCTTGCGTTACATCTCTTACACTCTCCTCACTCTCAGGCTGCTGGGCTCGGTGTAAGGACAGAGTCAAGAAGTCGGTGGGCGGTATCTGGCGCAGATGGCTGAAGCGGCGTGAGCCTGCGTCAAGGAGTGCCTCCAGTCCCACATTCATAGCATCTTTTATGGGTGTGCAGCGTTGTGACACATGCCACAACCTGGGCACGCCCCCTGTTAGTCCAGGGCAACTCCTACGCTGCCCGTTGCATTCTGGGTCAGCCAGAAGCACTACAAAGTGCACACTATGGAAAAGTTTGGCAGTAAGATTTAAAACCCCGGTATATGTTTACATAAAGGGGGGTTTCACCTATGTGTAACTCTGTAAATTGACTAGCTTCTTGGTGGTTTTCGAAGCGAGGGACAAGAAAAAACTGTTACAGAAGTAAACTAAGGCAAGCGCGAATCACAGTTGCTAGGCTTACCTCATGGGCAGCAGTAGGCTTCGTCGCTTGTGTCAGTCGGACTGTCATTTCCCGTGAAACTGCTAATATGGTTGATAACATATTCAGCTGCACCTCAAATATAGGCGTTTTCGATAGACAGTATGTGCTTTTATACTGAACGTTCCCCTATTGTATAGAAGGGCGACATTAAAATAGTACCCAATGTTAGGTGTCCTGCTTAGTCTTTTTTGTTTCTGCAAAGGGCGTCGTACAGGCCAGGGTTTGAAGCTTGAGCTGTACTAAGAAATGGCATAAACGCCGTCGCATTACTTTATACCAAGCATTCGTACTCGCGTATTAAAGGGAACTTGTAGGTCTCTGGATATAGCAATAATGGCAAAGAACTTCATAGTCACCAGCAGAGATTTTCAGCATTCATTGAAAACAACACTGGTACATGCGATCATTGCTATATTTAAAGCGTAGCGACTGATTCCATCGGTCGACTGCAAGCCACGCCTAAGGATTATTGACAACGTTTAGTCCTTCTATGGCAAAATATTAGCGAACTGCCTCCTACTCCTTATAAGAACAGATTGTGGGTCAAAATCTGACACGACAGCATTCGGCAGAGCAGCTCCACAAAGGAAGGATTTTCGAAGACCAATCTTGACGTTCGGTTTCTCCAGTGAAATCTCGTACAGCACCTTGTTGGGTAGTAATACTGAAAACCCATTTGCCCGACGATTCACTAAGTCTATTGAATGTTCCACTATAATTCGTCTATTATCGTCCACGTTAACTGATCTCCTGACTTGGCGTCTCCTCTGAACGTCGTTTTGATCTATTTTAGGTCTTTCCCGTAACCGCTGAGATAAACCAAGAGGAAACATTTTTATGGTTGGATTTGGAGCATGGGTTCAAATATACAGATCTCATGAAAGCGGACTCGGACCGGAGAGCTGTATTTGCGCACTTCGGAGAGTTCCCCTACAGGCGAACCACCGCCACTTGCACGAAATCTCCCCTTAGTGCCGCTGTCACGGATTTTTAAGAGGCCTAATGGTTGGCCCATGCCTTCCTACATCCGCCCATGCGCCGTAACAAAAGAAAGAATAGCCAACGTTGTTTTCTTGAATGTGCACTTTGCAATCCCTCGTGGTGGAGCACACATGGCGAACTGGTGTACTAGAGACCTCTCAACAACTTTAAATTCAAATCTACGACATTCTTCACAAACATCTTGTGACAATGTTCCCGAAGTGTGCAATGCATATTAGCATCCAGCCTGGATTTATTCTCAACGGGGGGACTGGCGCAGACAGACTGCCAATACTGGAACGGTTTTTGCCTTAGGTCTATTCAAGGTTAAATGATATATGCGATCAGTAGTGCTTGACCTATGCTGTATCGTGCATTAGTTTTTATCGTATTTGATAACGTTTCGTGCAAACTGAATAAAAATGCAGAAATTTAAATTAAAGGGGTCGAAACGTTCTTTATATATAGCAATCCAAAATTTCCTTGACGCATGACTCCTAATTAGTTTTGATCTTCCACTTTCCCCGGATTTTTACTTCCCTCGAGTTTTTGTTTACTTGACACTATTGCAGCTTAAAAACACCAATAATAATGCTTGCGACCACAGTACTTCCTATTCCAAAGGCCACTTTGATTTGTTTGCGGAAACAGTTTAACGTTCTGCTGACTGTTTTGCTGTCACTAGCTCTCCCAGAACCTACGAACGACTAGGTCGTTGTAGAATTCTTGGTAAATTGAGTCACGCGTATAAGCCAAAACATATTTCGGCGTATATACGGTACTATTGATGGAGTAAGGTAATAATAAAAGACATACAAACCTCAACAATGGATACCCTAGACAAAAAATCCATTTGTTACTGTTCCAGCAAATCGAAGTCCCAGTTCAAGGTCAGAATACAAAAACTAGTTAATTAAAAGAACGCCGACCACGCTCGAAAGAGGGTTACAAAAAGGAGGAAGGGGAATGTCAACAGGGGCTAAATGTGGAAGGACTTGCGAGGAGGACGTGGAGAATTCCAAACGTTTACCAGCTGGATACAACAGTCGTATTTGATTTTCTTCCCCTAACTCTGGCCTGTCTAAATCATTCGGAGCATATTTGACAAAAATTCATAGTTATTTATGGGACTCAGATGTCAGAATTACTTAACCGTAAAAAGTGTACAGCAGGTTCGCCAGCGATGGAGCTCGGGACCATTTGCACCGTCGCTCTTGCAAACTACCACAATGATACCTACTGAATACGAGATAACAAAATAATTAATTAGGAAGAATAAGCCGCCAAAAATGTTCAATAGTAAACATTCCGTATTCGAATCGTTCACCAAAGGGAAGGGAAAAACTAATTATTTTAGCGGATGCCACATACGATATGGAAAATTTTAAGGGGTGTCCACGCTTCTTTTGTCATGACTAACGATGCTTGTTAAACACAATAGTTCAACCGTCGAAAGCAACGATTTCCACCGTGCGCCCCACGGAGTGGGCGCAACATGGGTGATTTCTGCATGAATTAGTTTACATTGAGGTAGACATGTGCTGAATCTACCGTTCTCGCCTTCTCCACGAACTTTGCTCCAATAGCAGGACAAAGTCAAGAGAACCGGAAGTGAGCTCGGCGCAGTGGTTAACTAAGCTGAACAGGTTGTCTGACTGTGCCACGCAATACATGTACCACGACACTATAAGGGCCACTCCATCTCATATAAAGACCACATTAAGACGGAGTCATTGCAACCTGACTCCTAGTTCACCAGTGATTCCAAAATACTCCCATGAAGACCCAGTTGTCCCCTCAGTTTGCAATCCAAGCTTTAAGCTACGACTGGTAACCTGTCGTGGTAAATCTGAGCTCGCTATATTCACTGTAGTAAGGGATGTGTTGATTTAACTTGAGAATGGATTTACTACTGTCGGCCTCACTTTCTTCCCCCTCTAATGAACCAGTCGACAGTTTGAGTCTGTCGACCGACTGGTGATGAAATGGGATGCAGTGGCTGTCAGAGTTAGACAGATCATCCACGTGCTAAACACGGCGCAATCTCCATTCCCTATACCGGCGTATACTAACGGAGACGCTTCCCATCCGCATGGAATGTGGATTTACTGACATGCCTCGTTGCACTCGCCAAAAAGGTGACGAAAAATCTGATCGAATGCTCGTTGCATGAGAGAGACATGATGTCACGAGGTGTCACTTATGTGCGTTTTGTGAACTAGGCTCGCAGGTAGCTAAGGGATGTTTATGGGCTAGTGAGGCGGGATGTAGTGATGAAGTCTGGACTGGCATGCTTTACTGGTAATTTTCTTGGAGGCATATGTGGTTGAACAGGCACGTGAGATGACTGAACGTCTTTGGGAAGTGTGGGCAGGTAAGACAAGCGCGATAAGTGTACATTGCGATACCTGACACTGATATGCCAGCTTCAGTGTGATGGATTTGCAAGTAACCGTCCAGACCGACAAGTGATACAAATGCACAGCAGTATTACGGACAGAATGAGACTGCCCTCCCAAGCTATTTGTGTTTACGACAATGGTGGTAGCTTTCAGGTGTAGGAGGTAGGCTTGTTATGTTGACATTGCGGTGAATTTCGTTATCGTGCATACGGATGAGGAGATTTTTAAATATTCTGGGGCACTGTGGACAGATGATGCGTATGCGAGGGTTTATATCGGACTAGGCGCGCTGATTCGCCGACCTCAATGAGATGGATTCGCAAGTGACCTACTTGAAGAATGAATGATTCACGGGAGTGTCCGCGTTTTTTAAAATTCGTAACTATGAAACGTCAGTGCTTCTTTGCCTATGCGAATAATGTTCCGCCATTGAAGAACGTGCTATTGGGTTCTAGAGTCTATTTTTAAATGTCACCCAAAGTCGTCACAGTTGTTGAGGTCAAAGTTAACGTGGCCATTTCTATAATTTTGGCCCTTCCCAATGCAGACGTCTTCCCCATCTCATCACGATTGTCAGCTGTCCTGCTATAAGACCGGTTCTGAAACATCAGCTGATGGGTGATTGGACCCTGTTACCTAGTTTGAGACCCATCTGTTCCCATCTGTTCTAAGTCTATTTTTTTTGGGCCCACACTTGTACAATGGCCTGGAATCTACCGACTGCGGGATGGCCGAGTCGCTTCATCGGCAGCTGAGTGGTACCCTCCGCGTCACGGTCAGTGTTAGGGAACAAGCCAATCACTATTGGTCCCGCTTCGCATTCATTCAGTCCTCATGTCAGCCGTTGGCTGCTCCACCGCTAACGTGACGTTATACGTTATCCTTTGGTTTCCAAACGGGTGCTTTAATCAGTCTTAAACAGCATCGGTGGGCATTCCATTAATCTGCATTTCTCTCCGATTCATGTAAACCATAATTCTGTTTTATCATTGCACAGCAGTCCCTGAGACTAATCTCGAAAAAATCTTGGTGGAAGATGCGTCGGTCATTGAGCGTTAAACAGTCCACCGCTCAGTGACTAAAGAGTGAGAGTTCGGACCTCAGATCATGCGAAATTCAAGGGTTGGTTAAGGCTAACTGACGATGGCCAGCGAGTCAGAAAGGATCATTCCAAGTTTTCTTGCCTTTGTGGATACTTTTCGTTCTGTGTAGTATTCTCTTCTGCATTAACAAATTATGCAGCTTACTGGAGCGGTTTGCTGGTGGCTAAGCATTATTTTGGAAAACCTTGCAAAAAACTTGCAAAAACTTTGCCGCCAGAATACTGAGATTTTAACAAATCGACTTAGTAATTCGGACTGAAAATTTTACGACTCGTTTTTGCTGGAAACGTTCTCAGTTTCATCTCGGTTTGTTTTATTGCCAGTTGACACTAACGTTTCCCAAAATAATATCCATTCTATGAAGCGCAACATATGAGGTCAAGTTTGCTACTTATAATGCTGGTTGCAACTGTGCGTCTGTATGTTAGAAATTAAACGTCCCCAGGGGTAAGTTGTACTCCCGTGGGCTCGAGGTCAGCAGAGGCATGTATTTATGCCTTGAATGCTGCCGCTACTAATCCACCCAGGGGGAAATCGCGAAACTCAAGGGCATCATCCATCAAAAGTCATCCTGTCTGAGAGTATCGTTTAGACCGAAAGGTAGAAAAGTGGTCATGAAACGATAAATACCATAAAGGAGTAGACAACAAACGATAACTCAGTTAATATAGGACAGCTTGAGGAAGAAAGTCTTTTCTCAACCGAATAAACGCGCTTTCTACTAACTTCCAGGACGTGAGTCTTCATATCTACTTCATTGTGCTGCAGCAAAGCTACCGTTCCAAGAATTCTTCCAAAAATTCCGCAAGATGGTAGAGGGAGGCAAAATGCCACGCAGAAGGCATGTTTTATTTTTCAACACTGTCCGCGGGCGGATCTTAGTATTAAAACTCCCATTAACTCTAAGTCTGTAGCTTTCCAGGTGACCAAAAATCGATAGGCGGAGCTTGACAATCAAATTAGGCTACTCTGTTGGTTATTGGAAATAACAAATCAAACGTTAATCTCGTCTTCGCTCTGGAAAAGCTGATTCAAATAAGTCTTCACTGAAATGTGTTTTCTGGTCCCCTCTGGAGTGATGCTTCAGACAGATGCAAGGAGCATAAACATTTAGCTGAGGGCAATCAGCGTAATGCAGAATGGGTTTCCCTAATACCATAGGCTACTTCTTCAGGGGCGAACGTCCTTCGCCATCGGGAACGACGTCTTGAGACGAATGTGCTGCCTGCCATAGGGCATAATATCAATGAGGCGGCAACTCCAGAATAATAAATTCGTCACTGTTGTCAGCGCCCATGTCCCCTCAATGACCAACTCGGGTGACGTGAAAACACGTTCTACAAAGACCTACACGCACTCCAAACAGTTGTGCCAAAAGTAGACAAACTGATTACCCCTGGTAGCATCAATGCCCTGTCGGCACAGACCACATCGCCTAGGAGAGGGTGCTCGGTTGCCATAAAATAGGCGGTTGCAACGGCGATGGCCTTCTACTCCTACAGGCCTTTTCGGAACACAGTCTCCTACTGACCAACCACTTTTTCCGTCTTCCAACGTGGATGCACCCCTCTTGCGTCACTGACACCTGATGGACTGCGTCTTACTTCAGAGGCATGAAGAGCGTTGCGTGTTCATGGCCAAGGCAATGGGCAGTACAGACCGTTTAACTAACCGCCACTTTATCATTTCAAAGATGTGGCTCCAACTGCGACGGCGTAGATGACCGCAAGGTAAGTTAACAACATGTAGGTGGGCAAAATCTCATTTCGTAGCCGTATCTGTTAGGAGTTAGGGCTAGGGGCTTGGGTTAGAGGTTAGGGTAAGGAGTCAAGCTGCCGCTTCTCCACTGCAGGTACGGCTACGAAATGAGATCCGGCAGGTATGTGAAATATCGTACTAGATGGTATGGCAGAACGCCGCTTGGATTTTAGTAGCTACATGAACTCCAAGCTGGAAGGAATCAAAACTCCCGAGTGTCGAAATCTAGTGGCAGGCGCTGCAGCATATCGTCCGGGCCAGCGTGACGGAAGCCGCTGCTTGCAACCCCCGTCAGCAACTGAATTACTTTGATGACATGAGGAAAAAAATCCGCATTCCCCCTCTGAGATCAACGCAGACCACGCACGACTAACACCATCGACAATAACAGTAACGACAATAAAACCGCATCCATCCGATGCTGAACCCTGGTAAAACAGGGGTCAAGGGAAATATAGAACGACTGGCTGATATGCAAAGCTGAGGCGATCCAGGGATATGCCTACTGTGATGAGACGAAAGATCTATTCGCAGCCATTTGAGCAGTCTACTATCCCAAAGTCAAGCGGACTGCACTTCTGTTGAACCAAGATGATACAGCTCTCCTGACAGAGAGGTCACAGATCCCGAAGCGCTGGGCGGTACACTTCCACGATATCCAAAACCATCCGAAGACAATCTACGAGAAGGCCATTAATTGACTTCCTCAAGTGAACATGAATGCCGACCTCGATCGTTCGTCCCACATCCTTGAGACCATCAGAGCAGTGCAATAGGTGTGCAGTTGGGAAGCGCTGGGAGTTGAGGTCTTCAAATACGGCGGCCCACAACTGACGAGAGAATTTATCTGATTATTTTAGGAGATTTCGCGACAAGGACATATCCTGTAAGACCTCCAGGATGCCACCATCCTGCGCACTTATGAATACAAAGGGGATCAACATTTGTGCGATAACCGCGAACGCATATCCTATCTCAATATCTCAAGAAAAATCTTTGCCCGTGTTCTTCTCAATTGCCAGAGAGCTCATTCGGAGCAGGGACGTTTTCTAGAAACACCGCAGAATCATGATCTTAACGGTTCAGCAACTGCCGGAAAAGGCCAGAAAACGAGAACCAACCTCCACACGACATTATTCGGCTGGGCCTTCAGAGCAGGGAATCGCGATGTATCCTGGAGAACAATGCTAAAATTCGGATGTCCTAAACGATTTGCTCAAGTGGTAAGAAAACTCCACGATGGGATGATAGCTCGTGTCACGGACAACGGGGCAATCTTTGAAGCATTTGAAGTGACCAGTGAAGTGAAGCAGGGCTGCGCACTGGCCCCGAACTTTTCAATCTCTTGTTCTCGGCCATGCTGATGGACGCCTAATCTGAGGATCAGCCAGGGAGCGACGCTAACTACCGAACCGACTGAAGGCATCTCCGAGAGTAACCAAGGCCAGAATTCGCGACATATTGTTCGCGGATGAATTCGCGTCAAACATTACAACGGGGGATGATATGCAGCAGAGTGTGGACATCTTCGACAATCAGCACAGAGACGATCGCGGTCCTTCACCAATCGATGCCAAATGTTGACTGACAATTGTTAGCGGACAAACTCGCGTATCTTTGGAGTACAATTTCAAGAAACATCGAGATAAACCATGAAATCACACCTCGGACCTCCAAAGTCAGCCATGCTTTCGGCCAGTTAAAGCAGCCCTTATGGAACCGTCACGGAATTCTACTCAAAACAAAACTGAGGATGTGGAGGGTTGTTGTACTGGCAAAGCTCCTGCACGAAGCAGAGACTTGGACTGTGTATGAGCGTGAAGCAAAAGGGGTCAGTCATCTTGATTTCCAAAGAATACCAAAGGTAAAGTGACAGCAAGGCGTGTCAAACACTGAGATCCTGGATAGAACCGGCGTCCTCAGTATCCACACCAAGCTGAGATAAATACAGCTGAGATAGAGCAGCTACGTCGTAGGATGAACGACGAGCGACGTAACTGACAGTTCGACCATCGGTTTCGATGATGTCCACCGTGTGCCCCACAGTTGCAGCAGCAATGGGCGCAGGGACGGTGACTTACGCAGGGGTTTATAGAGCCGGTAGACTTGCGTAGCATCTACCTACAATCTCTCCTCCTCCCTCGTCCGAGCCCGGTGTCAAGACAGAGTCAAGAAGACCGGAGACAAGGGAGGCCGCAGGTGGATGGCTCGGACGGATCCTCACCTTGGCGTTCCACCACACCCCCTGGTCCACACAACAAATGACCAGGATTTCAACCAATCACAACAGAGATTTGGAGGCTGGCACGGCCGAAGTCGCACCTGGGCGTGTCGCCAACGCCTGGCTCGGATCCCACACTGTGATGGGTGTGCCATAAAGGCCACATTAAAAAGGAGCCATTGCAGCCTGACTCTCAGACCGCCTCCGGTCAAGGAGGAGGTCCAAGTTACCCCGTCAGTTGGCAACCTTCCAAGCCACGGCTTTTAGCGCACCGTGATAGCTTCAAGCGCGTCAGATTGTTTATAGTGAGGAGAAAGTGCGCTGAGTCGTCGACCTCACTCTCCCTTCCCACTCCCATACCCCAGCCGCTGTCCGAGCCGGTCAGCAGTTTGGAGTGGGGAATGGGCGCGGTGGCTGTCATGGTCGACTGACCATGACTGCGCGCGCCACGGCATGACCTGGCCCCCCATACACACAACACCAGGATTTCACACAACGGGGGTTGAACGGCGTGTCTCTCACTTGCGTGAGAGTGCCGTGGAAGGTGCTGTTTCAGCCCGTCCCCAGCCCACCAGTCCGCCACTCCACACAACACACACACACACAACGCGACGAACTGCGTGACCGAGAGCGGGCGTCAATCAACAGCCTTCCTATCCACGACGCTTGAAGTGTCGGGATAGTCTCGGACTAAAGTCACCCGTGCAGCCGAAGCCGCATGGAGACCGAGTCGAGATGCGGACTTCCCACTTGCGTGGGAGGTGGCAGTTGGGTGCATGAGGTGTATGAGTGTTGATTTCTGATGGGGTGATGGTGGTGGCGGTGGCGGAGGAGGAGGTAGGGAGTGAGTGAATGTGTGGTGTGACCTGCGGTAGACAACCGCAGGTCGTCGTGGATGCGCATGTGGCCGAATAGGCCCATGCGATGCCTGAAAGTGCGAGGGCAGTGTGGGCAGTTGAGACGAGCTTGGTGGGTATAGGTGGGTGCTCCAGGCACTGGTTTGCCAGTCTCTGTGCGATGGATTCGCAAGTGACCGACCAGGCCGATGCGTGAGGTGAATGTGCGTGGACTGTGTGGGCATGAGAAGTCGGCGGTGTAAGTGTCAGCTACAGAGGAAGCGGTGGTGGTGGTGGTGGCGCGGACGGATGGAGCGAGGGTGGGGGTGTGCACGGTGGCTGTGTTGGATGTGGTGGGTGTGTCGGGAGTGCGGTCAAGGCCGCTCTCGTGGATGCGCATGTGGCCGAAAAGGCCCATGCGATGCCTGAAGGTGCGAGGGCAGTGTGGGCAGTGCAGGCGAGTGCGGCGGGTGTAGGTTGGTGCTTCAGGCACTGGTTCACCAGTCTCTGTGCGATGGATTCGCAAGTGACCGACCAGGCCGATGTGTGAGGTGAAGGTACGGTCGCAGTGAGGGCAGGTGTAGTCCTGATCCTCATCCCTGGAGTCGATGAAGGTGGTGGTAGTGTCGGTTGTTGTGCGCGGGACAGTCGCCTGAGCGGCCGCCGTTGGAGCAGTGGGCGAGGAGGAGGAGGAGGACGATGATGGAAGTGGTGGGTCAGAAGAATTGTCAGAGTTAGTTGGCGGCGGAGAGGAGGAGGAAGAGGCGGGCGGGGGGACGATGGTCAGTGCCGTTCGAGAGGCGCAGATAATCCGAAGATGTCCAACAAATCTGATTCGAGCCCGGAATGTCCATTGACATTGAGGATACGTTGGAAGCGGTTGTGCGGCGGCGTTGCGTACTGGGCGAAGTTGTGATTTGCGGGCTTCGCGTTTCGCTTTGGCGGCGGTGATGCGGTTGGCTTCGTAGATCGCAGCGCCTGTCTTCAATCTCCTCCTCCAGGTCGGTCGATCGAGTGCGAGCTCCCCCCAGTTGGTGGGGTTGATTTGCAGGCGTTTCAGGGAGGACTTCAGGGTATCCTTGTAACGGCGAGTCTGGCCTCCTTGACGGCGAGAACCCGTCGCGACGTCTCCGTAGAAGAGTAGTTTGGGTAGTCGCTCGTCGTCCATGCGCACCATGTGGCCGCTCCAGCGCAGCTGAATTTGCCTCAGTATGGCGTAGATGCTGAGAATTCCCGTCCGTTCCAGCACATCAGTGTCGGGGATTCGATCCTGCCAGTTCAGCCTCAGGATGCGACGAAGACAACTGAAGTGGAAGTGGTTCAGTCGGCGTGCCTGCTTTGCGTACACCGTCCAAGTCTCCGCTCCATACAGTAGTGTCGGCAGGATGACGGCCTTGTACATCTTCGGCTTCGTGCTCAGCTGAAGACCGTGGCGATTCCAAACTGTGCTTTGGAGGCGACCGAAGGCTTGACTGGCTTTCGAGATCCTATTGGCGACTTCGTCGTCGATCTTGGTGTTGCGGGAGAGAGTACTGCCCAGGTACGGGAGGTTCTCCACCACTTGCAGTTGGGTTCCGTTCACGCTGATTTGCGGCGGCGCGTTGGGGGCTGTGACTGAGTGGGGTGGCGGTTGGTGCATCACCACCGTCTTCTGCGTGTTAATAACCAGACCGAAGTTCTCGCAGGCGGCGGAGTACAAGTCCATGCTCCGTTGCATCTCTTCCGAGGTGGTATTTAGGGCGCAGTCGTCGGCGAAGAGGAGTTCGTGAACGGTGGTTGTGGAGACGCGCGATTGGAAGTGCATCCGCCGTTGATTCAGGAGGTGACCGTCCGTCCTGTAGGCGATGCGGATCCCGGGGCGTTCGTCGCAGTAGGCGTCCATCAGCATGGCAGCGAACATAAGACTGAAGAGGGTAGGCGCCAGTACGCAGCCCTGCTTCACGCCATTGGTCACTGCGAATGCCTCTGAGACAGCTCCGTTGTCCGTGACTCGCGCCATCATACCGTCGTGCACCTGACGCACCATCTGAGTGAATCGCTCCGGACAGCCGAATTTCTGCATGATCTTCCACAGTCCTTCACGATTCACCGTGTCGAAGGCTTTCGTCAGGTCCACGAAGGTAGAGTACAGGTGGGTCCGTATCTCCTGACACTTCTCCTGAAGTTGACGGGCGGCGAAGATCATATCCGTGGTCCCACGATGACGACGGAAGCCGCATTGGATTTACGGCAGAAGTCCCTGTTCCAGATGGTTATTAAGGCGGTTGAAGAGGATTCGTGCGAAGATCTTCCCGGCGATGTTCAGCAGGGAGATGCCGCGGTGATTGTCGCAGACTTGGCGATTCCCTTTGCGCTTGTAGAGATGCACGATGGTTGCGTATTTGAAAGCTTGCGGGACTTCACCTTGACGCCACATCTCTTGGAAGAGCGCAGTCAGGTGATCCATCAGTTGGGGAGCTCCGTGTTTGTAGACCTCAGCAGGGATTGCGTCCGATTCGGGTGCTTTCCCGCTGGAGAGCTGCTGCACGACCCTGATGGTCTCCTGAAGAGATGGCGGGAGGTCGAGGTCCACGTTGGTCTCCACTTGCGGCAAACGCTCGATGGCGGCGTCGGAGACGACGGAGGGGCGGTTGAGGACGCCTCGGAAATGCTCGGCCCATCGCTTTAGGATTTGCGTCTTCTCAGTCAGGAGGATGTTGCCGTCGGCGCTGAGGAGAGGAGCGGTGCCCTTCGTCGGCGGACCGTAGACAGCTTTGATCGCGGAGAAGAAGTTCTTCCATTCGTTGTGGTCCGCGTATCCTTGGATCTCCTCAGCTTTGCGAGCAGTCCAAACGTCCTGCGTCTCGCGCAGTCGTTGCTGAAGTTCGCGGCGACTGCGGTAGAAGGCAGCTTTGGTGGCATCAGTGGGGTGATCTACGTAGGCTTTGTGTAGGCGGTTCTTCTCAGCAAGCAGATTCCTGATGGCGGCGTCGTTGTCATCGAACCAGTACTGGTGTTGGCGGGGAGCGCGACCGAGGACGGCGAGCGCCGTCGACTGGACCGTGTCTCGCAGTTGACACCAGCGGTTCTCCACGGAGGCGTTCTCGGCAGCGGCGGCGTCGGCAGCGATAGAAAGGTTGTCTAGCCTCTGAGCTAGCTCATTGCTGAAATGAAGATGGTGAGCTGGCAAGGACAACAAGGCAACATTTAGCTTACCTGGGGGTCGCTTACCTTGCGGTCTCCTGCGAGGCTGTAGGCGAAGACGCATCTTCGAGCTGACGAGGCGATGGTCGGTCCAACCGTCAGCACCCGCGATCGCCTTTGTCACCAGCACGTCCCGCTGATCTCGCCTCCGGACGAGGACATAGTCCACCAGGTGCCACTGGCGCGACCGAGGATGCCTCCAGGTGGCCTTCTCTCGCTCCGGCAGGCAGAAGAAGGTGTTCGTCAGGATGAGGCGATGTTCTGCGCAGGTGCGGAGAAGCAGCAGACCATTGTCGTTTGAGCCGCGGAGACCGTGGAGATCCAGCACTCCTCTCCAGGCAGTATGGTCTGTGCCGACGCGGGCATTGAAGTCCCCAAGGACAATCTACTTGTCCGCCTTCGACACAGTCGCCAAGAGGGCGTGCAGGTCCTCCTAGAATTTGTCTCTGACGGCGTCGGGGTTGGTCATCGTCGGAGCGTAGGCACCGATGATGGTGGCGAATTTGCCTCCCCAAAGAGGCAGGCGGAGGCTCATCAGGCGATCGTTGATGCGCTGCGGCAAACAAAGCAGTCGTCCCACGATGTCGTTCCGAATGGCGAAGGCGACACCCGCGTCCCGTCGCTCTGCCCTGGGTCGACCGCTCCAGAAGAAGGTGTAGCCGGCACCCACCTCCTCCAGTTGGCCTTGTTCGGAGAAACGGGTCTCGCTGAGTGCGGCGATGTCCACCTTGTAGCGCGCCAGTTCTCGTGCCACTAGCGCCGTCCTGCGTTCCGGTCGATTGCTTCTCGGATTGTCTAAAAGGGAACGAACATTCCAGGCTGCCAGAGCGAGCGGGCTCACCCTGCCAGTCTGGTGACAACGAGTGGAGCGACGGGAAGGAGATGGAAAAGAAGGTGACGAAGGAGAAGAATAGGCAGAGGAAGAGGAAGAAGAGGTAGGATGAGGAGAATGAGTATGCTTGTTGTTGTTATTGGTATTGTTGATGTTTCGATTTTGATTGTATCGACCATGATTAGACGTCTGCGGCCCTGGCTAGCCTGGAGACGGCGTGGTACCCAGCAATGTTTAGGCCACCTTTTCTAGGCCCTTTCCCTCGTGGGGGCTGGCAGTGCCATCCCTGAATAGGGCTGCCATGTGCCGTTGTGGCACGGCCGAACTCCACTATGGGACCACGACTTCGGGTTGTAGTGGAGAGCGACTCGAATTCGCCGTAAGCCGCGGTCTCCGACGGCGTAGGTGGGCGCGTCAAGGCGATGTCGATGTGGGGATCCATCCCGTCACCGGCTGTCCAGCGGCGTGCAGAGACGAACCACGTCACGGAATTCGCAAACCCTGTGCACACGGCACAGCGCACAGGGCCCCCTCGCCTGGTTTAGCCCGCCGGTCGAGACGGTTGCCCGGGGTGTGGCCGCTGAGCAGAGTCCAGCTACGTGGAGCCACAGGTGAGAGTTGAGTGCCAGCAAGTGGACGCTAGGCGCAGTCTCACCTGCAAGCAAGTGAGCGACCACCACGACCATTACGTGAACCCACCGCTGACACCCCTACACCCCACACCTACAGGTGGCCGACGACACGGGGCATAAAATCGTCGCCACAAAGTCACCCTGAAGAGCCCAATGCAGGACCTACAGATCAACCCGAAGATTTGGAAGGATTTCGTTAAAAATCTTCAGACATGGCGCGCTGCCATTCATAGTGGGGCAGTCATGAACAAAATCAACTGAATAACTGCTGTTCGGGCAAGGAAGGAGATCCACAGGACTCGACTGCTACGGAACAACACAGCACCTCCCATCGCGTCCACACTGTCAGCGGACGTCCCGGGCACGGAGCATTCTTGTTGAATGTTTTCGGGCCCAGTCTTATGTCAAGACGGCCAGCCCGTCCTCATATCACGGTAGATAACCGCAATCCTCACCGCTGGCATCACTAATAAGGACACAGCCATTGACTTGTAAAACATTACAGCCCTTGTCAGTATCGGAAACACCAAGATACGCCCGTCGTAGTCACTTCGCCTAAAACACTGTCCAAAAGCGCTCGGTAATCGCGTGGGACTACTCCGACATGTGCGCACCCATGCGAATCTTCGATAAAACCGTGCTCCAGTCACTTGAATCATGCATTTTCCTACCTACCCACGCATCCCTACGCAGAAAGCATGTGATCCGCCCCGCCACTGCTAGTATGATCTGCGCAACGTCATATCTCAGAAAATGGACATCTCCTGCAAGTGATAAACATGTTCTTTGATTTGTTCTGGTGTATGAAGGAACCAGGTCGCGTGTGGTATGCTTAGATGGGCTGGATGACCCTGTCAGTAACTACGTATGATTTCATTGCCAGCTATTGGACGGACACGGAAAGTTGACTGGTGAGTGGGAGAGGGAACAGAATGCGAGATCGACAGTGGGAAATCCATTCCAACGGAAAATCAGTGCACTCATCATCGAAATGAATCTTACGTGCTGGAAATCATCAAGGTGCACTAAAAGGCGAAGCCTTGAAGGCTGCCAACTGACTAGATAACTGGGTTTATAAGGTCAGTTTCGTGTGTGTATGCGACGACTGAGATACAGGCTCAACGACTCCTTCCTAGTGTGGCCTCAATGACACGCCCACGAACGTGGGATATTAGCCCCCATTTCCGCAAAGACCTATTACTTTGTGCGGGGATCACGTCGCCTGTGGCGCGCGTAAATGGTTTGTCAAGCACTGTCAGTCACTGCGCCCTAGTACACCCCCGGTCATCTCAGCACTGTTTTTCCATCGAAGCGTGGTTGGCGAAGGAGATAGGGATGGTACATGCTGCGTAAACCTGCTTCACTATAAAATAACTCACATATAAGTCACCGGTGTTACGCGAACCCCACCGTGGGACACACAATGACTGTCATCGCTTATGAAGTCCAAGTTTCCAGAGTCTACCATTCAGTTTACTCTGTCAAACTGATAAAATATCTACACCTTATCACAGTGGACGATAAAACCTGGTTCAAAGTCACTTATCCTTGTCTTCTGGGCTAAATTCATGGAACGATGTCCGTGCCGGGCTGTTTCCATATAGGAGCTTTTTGCATAGTTAGGTTTTACGTGTAAACCTTCAAGTAAATTATGTTAGTTTACAGGCAGTTTTAAGACAGTAAATAAAGCTGTAATTACTAATGGACATCCAGATTTATTTGAGATACAAATCCAACATTATTTTAGTAGCAAACAGAGAACCATCAAGTGAAACTAGCGCCAGCTCTTAGTTAAGCGCTGTGATGTAAAAATGTGCTGTATTTGCAATAGCATATGCAATTTAACATACTATGAAAAAGTGTAGGGTGAACTGCTTCGAATAATGTAAAATAACAAGCGTGATAGAAGAGGGGGTCTTACAACAGAACAAACTACTTAAAAATCGCTAATAACTCGCTAAATAAACAAAACTTGAAAATTCAGTCCGTAAACTTAAAAATGCGAGACATGATTGTGGGAGAAGTTATAATTAAATGGTACTGGAGACCGGGCGGACGCATCACGTTAAGAGAATCTCTCACATTAGGAAGGTACCCATAAGTCGGTTCCTGGACAACGCACGAACGAATATCCAAATGGAGTTGACATAACATTTCGAAATGCCGTCTTTGAGTAATCTCAGTGTCGTTTTTGACATATATAATCAACGAAAATGTTGCAAGGTAAGACTGATAGACCGCTCCTTGCGCAAATAAAAAGCACCCGCACAGGGAAAGTACGGCAATATACGACGAAGCGCTAATTTCGTGCCCATTCTTAAATTATATATCCTAAGCCCACTCGTACATCTCGATTCCAGCGATTGCTGATAGAAGCGAACAGGCGAGTCCCAGGTAGCGGTTCAGAAGATGATCTGCGAATGTCTCTGATGATGGGTTCGAGTGAGAATCCGAAACGTCAGGCAAATAAACTTCTTGTCCCAGTGATCGCATCTTCATCTTCTGACTCCAGCGATGCCCACCGCGTGCTCCACAGCAGGGTGACAGCAGGAACAGTGACTTGCGCATGAATTAATAGACTTGTGCAGCATCTACCGCTCTCTTTTGTCCCCCGCCTGGAGCTGGTGTCAAGACAGAGTCAAGAAGATCGGAGGCGGGAGAGGTCGCGGGTGGCTGGCACGGAGAAGACCTGCACCTAGGCGTGCCAACACAAACCCTGGTCCACAACATACACTGATCAGGATTTTATACAACGACAAGCAGGGGTCGGCCCGGACCTCTCGCAATGAGAGTACCATAGGAGTCACATTATGAAACCACTGCAGCCTGACTATTAGTCCACCAGTTAGTCACTCTACAAAAGTATATACAGGGCTGACTACGAGATGTGAGTTGAATCACCCGTTGGCAGCCTTCAAAGCGATGGCTTTTAGCGCACCGTGATGGCTTTAAGCGCGCCAGACTGTTTAAAGAGAGGAAGACGCACCGAGGCGTCGATCTCACTCTCTATGCCAATTCCCATGCCCCAAGCCCTGTCCGAGCCGGTCAGTTCTCTGGTCCAAGGAATGGGCGCAGTGGCTAACATACATATCCTGTGACCTCGTTTGCGCATGCAACATACACGACCCGGCGCCAGGATTTCTCACAGAAGGGTTTCGGCAGCATGTACCTCACATTCGTGAGCGCTGGAAGTCACGTTACGAAGGCGACATTGCAGCCTGCCTCTCAATCCACTAGTCGGCTGCTCCACACAAACACACAGTGGGCTGGGTCTGAGTTCCATTCTCAGTTGGCAACCTCCCAAGAAGCAATTACACAAAATATTACAGAACAGCAATCCGAACTACCTAACAAAAATAAGTAGCAATAGTGCACGCGAGGAAACAAGGGTGGAGTGGTGATGCCATCTTTTTACCTGTGTTTACGCATCACTCTAGTTAAACATTTTTTTTTCTATGTCTGATGGTTCGGACCACTTTCTTGTGGGGGAGCATTCAAAATCTTTATTTTAAGCATGCCCTGTACAAAGAGCTCTGTAAAAAATCTGTCGAGAGAATTTGTTCGAGATGGGCACGTAGACCGTACGTGAGAATATGCCACGCCAGCAGTTGCGCCCCTTCATTGCAATATTTACTAACAGAAGGCGAGACAGCGAGCCAAGGCCGTTAACGAAAAAAAAACATAACAGTACTCAAATTTATGCACACAGAGGAGTGGGGCCAATAAACAAGTCGAGTTAAACACAGACAGGAAAGCCCTCTAACACAGACATAGAATGTAAGCTTAAGAGGCTTTCTGAGAGAGCTTCTTATCAGCGCAAGTTGGCTTCCTCATTCACAAATCCCCTCCCCCTTCAGCATGGCTTAGGCAGCATCTGAACGGCTGGGTTGTATGGCAGTACGGTTAGACTGTTCTGAACTTTACCGACCGAAGCCATATGAAAAACATTTACAAGGCGTTCGCAAACGTGCACGTGAAACGTTGTTTCTAGGATCAGCCCGTCCGCAAGCTGAGACAAGAAAGGCCGTCGGATCGACTTATGAAAGAGAAATCTCCACCAGTTTCGCGGCAAAGGGAAAACGGAATACGAAGGTGATGCGAGAATCCGCTGATCGGGTCAGCCAAAAATAAAAAGTAGGAGGTCGGTAAAAATGAGAAGTGAAAGGTGGGGGATTCACTGGAAGCGGGAAAAACGTGAGCGTGCAGGGAACGTTGGAATGTCTACGATTCTTAAAACTGACAAAATTGATAAATGGGACGTAGAGAGGGGCCAGTTTTCAAGGAAAATTGCTGAGCATCACAAAATAAAATCTCATAGAAAGTTTAGATCGCAGGTCTGTGTGTATTATTATGCGTTTATGTTGATAAAAAATTATTTGTTTTAGTGGCGGTAAGGGGTTGGGGAGCTGTCTGATTAGTCAGCGAAATTGAAGACTTCTGGTAGTAACACGTCGAAATTCGTTTTTGTTGGTTTGCGGCAGTGAAGAGGGACAACGACGCGCACATAAAGTTGTCAGGGGAGGCATCAACTGGTACTACTTCGATAAGTGAAAGTCTGATATTGGATATGCGGCACCTGTTGAAGTGTAAACGAAGATATGAAAAGGGAAGAAGCCGGATAATGTGGAAATTAACAGCGAGCGACACTGGTGCCGTTATGTTAGTAAAGTTAACGGAAAAGAGAGGATTAAGCGTACATAGAATGGAGCAATGTACACTGATAAAACGCGCATATATATGTATACTTATGTACAAAGAAAGATGGATAGCGGTAGGAGGAGACGAGATATATCACACTGAAAAGTGTTTAATGTTTTCTAGCCTCCTCGAAGCATGGTAAATAAATACTCCTGGGAATACGGCGCCTGCGTGGTGGCCAGCGTAGAATGCCTATAATCTGAATGAAGCCTCGAGGAACTGCGGAAAGGTGAGTAAAAAAGGGGGCGCTTAAGTAAAAGAAAGACAATTTTTGACCTAAAAAATAAAAGCACTGATAGATTTTATTAGAATGAAGCGGGGATATAGATGAAACCTCCTTTTATGCATATTAGTGAAGCCTTATAACGAGATGACATACATGCCTCCAGAACACATTTTCATCCCTTATTTGAAAGTGCTGCAGTGGGACAGAGAACTCTCACTTATTCGCACTAAATGACGAGGAGATGTCCGGTGGCTGCACCCGTACTCTGGTAGGAAAAGAGGAATAACAGTGACTAAGGGTGGACACATCCGCTACTAAGCTGTCACCATCACTTGCCCCTATTCCTGGTTTTTGACTTAAGTACGCCAAAGTACTTATCCGTTCGGACGTGCTGGTCTGAGAGCAGACTAGCTGAGACACCTCATCTATCTCACAGGCACACCCTAAAACTATCAACACATATCATGGCCACTGTCACCGGAGATACTGACTTTGGATCCTACACGGAATAAAACCCCCATTCCAGTGTCTTTAGGTTTCTACTGCTGCCGCAGACTCCAGGTCGACAAGATATACCCACTACCTTATCAGCTACCTACTTGCGTTAACGACTCAATTCCGTTATCAGAAGAGAGACTTTTTTCACCTGTCTTCGGACCATGCACTTGGAGAATTCTGAGTTGGAAGTGTTTATTATATCAAAATGGAAGCGTCTTTCCTCTCTTTGCATCTAGCATTTTACCTGCTGTCCGTAAATGCAGGTCTGTTTACAAAGTGTGGCCTTCTAGTAAGTGGTGCTATATAAAACATTCAAAGCAAATATTACAGGATCTGCGATCTGGAGACACTTAGGTCCTAATTTTTCAAAAAGGCAGACTTTTGACAAAGACATACCTCTTCTATTGTCAAAGATATACGTCCTGCGACTTCAGAGGAGCTAAAGGAACCTGGAGAAAAAGCAGCAGGGAATCATTATGAATAATGCTCAAAATTTTGTATAACATCAGCCAACGAATCGAAATGAGATTATGACAGTCCTCATCTATTGCACAAACAGCCCGTGCACAGTCTTTAACCAAAACTGGGTGGGAGTTATCTCCCTTCTTAGAATGAATGCAATTATTCTCGTCTGGGCAGCGAAGGTAGAAGAAAAAATCTTTCAGGAACTAAATAAAATTTGCAACAAGGCCCACCAGTTGTTTTCAGACAAGTAGCAACTTCTTCTGGCCCGCGACCAGTTCAAGAGTGGCGCCCAGAGCATAGTCATCTGGTCGTCTAGAAGCCCGCCAAATCGTGACTCCGCG
Organism: Spirometra erinaceieuropaei; assembly: GCA_902702965.1. Classification (NCBI taxonomy): domain Eukaryota; kingdom Metazoa; phylum Platyhelminthes; class Cestoda; order Diphyllobothriidea; family Diphyllobothriidae; genus Spirometra; species Spirometra erinaceieuropaei. Next base: position 1,372,249 of record CACRXP010000096.1, read on the forward strand.
GAGATCTGTCGTGTGCGGCCAGCTTGGTGGAGGGATACTTTTTTTATTTTGCGTTTTCGAAGGCGGATGTCTCCGTCTAACCCTTCCAGTCCAGTGATGTGAGATCCCAGTATAACTTTGGATAGCGACAAGTGAGTGCCGGATAGAATTCGCTATCCTCGTGACCTTCCCATTAAGTAACCAGTGTGGTAAACCAGTGTTTGTCCGCCACTTCGTCCTGCTGTTTTCACCGTGTCCCTCATTGCGTTCGTAGATGGGGAAACGGGGTTTCCGACACTGTCGCAAATCGAGGTGGATTTTATCAACAAAAATCAGCCATCGAAGTCCAGGTCAAGCCCCCATCAAACTGCGTAGAGAAGTAGCCCAAATGTGCTGTCATCTGAGCACATCTCTCTTGTGTCCGAGACATCCCTCCACCCATTACCAACAAAACCATCATTCGTGAGTTATTTTCACATGCCCAACCTGTCAATGAACATGCATCGATGAATTTCCAAACTTTGGACACGGCATTCTATCCCAACTTATGTGTCTGGACAACAGTGAGCCAATTTCACTGATGCATTAACCTGACTCAGCCCTCACTGGGATGCATTGCATCGGACCTATCCTTCCTTCCAATACCAACGTGCCAACTCACCGGCACACATTGAGACCACATTTACACACCCATGGCCGATGGCCCAACAGAACCTCTGCGCAAGTGGGAGCATCAGACTCGCACGCGGTCCGAGCCACTCCTATCATCGACACTCGCTCTCTAACCCGCACGTGCTCCGAATCACATCATCAATTGAATTGCTTGCCTCACCATCGACACCACTTAGTTCTGCGTCCTGCAGGGAGCTGTTACGGGCGGCCATCATGGTCAAGCTGGCGTCCCTTTCAAGACCCCGCTGTCCCCACGTCATTCACTTTCGCGGCGGACGGTTCCAGACGCGCTGACCTGCGGCCACCCGGCCGACTTCAATTCGGAAACACGTGCGTCTACAGAGTTGCAGCTGCCCGTGCGCACCTTGAGCACACCATCCCCTGCTACTGCAGCACATGCCACCTGAACACCACCCCTCGACAAATCAACATACACCCGCAAAATGGACACCATTTCAGATTGCCCCAAAACCTACAAAAGCAGCTGCCACCAATGTCTCAAAGACCGGGCGCAGTCAACATTAGCCCTGGCATCGCCAGCGGCCATCCTCAATCTGGTGACTTCAGTCTTTTCTTACAGCTCGGGATTTGGCCTGATGATTATAGAGCTCTGAGTACACTCTCACAGCTTAGCTGCTACAAGACAATTGATGTGTTAGACCAGTATTTGTCCGTGTCTGAAGAGGTTGGTTTCGTGTGGTCCGCGACCGCTTATGATTCATACCCGACGGCATGTTGATCTCGTAATTAGCTCTTAACGAAGACCGCTCTATTACCCGACGGTTCAGAACGCTTCGGGTGGAGAACAGCCAGGTGAACAGGCGTGTCCATTCTTCCTGGGGTTTCTTTCCCTACCTCGAAGAGAAGAATTGGAAAGCGAAGACGTAAATGGTGTACTTCTTGTGGTTGCATTAGGGCATCGATGCACTTCACATGGATTAAGGAGGCGCGGAGGGTGTAGAAGTCAAAGAGACCTGAATTGCAGTTAACTCTTCGCTCGTTACCTCAGGTATTAAATCATATAAATTCAAAAATAAAAAAGAAAATGGAGAAAATGTTAGTCCTCGACAGGCCACAACCGACCGCTTTAATATTTTCATGAGTGAACTGCGTGCAACTGGAGGGTTTCAACGTGCTTGGGGAACAACAATATGGAAGAGGCAACTATGTGACTTTTGCCAGATAAAAAGTTACCAGGCTAGTAGGACTGCCAGGAAGGCAGTTTAAACAGTATACCTACAGCTATTATATGGCAGTCTGCTCCCGCGATAGCCAGCACGGCCATTAACTGACGTGCTGGGGCCCAACAACATCAACGCACACACACGCTCTCTTGACTGATACGACGGTTCAATGCAGCTGCTTACTGAACTGCCTGTACACTCCCTCGCCGCAATAAAGCCTGCCCATCTAACTGTCTTTCCGGCCCTCTGATTTGAGTACCTTCGAGTTGTCGACAGTCGTACTTCGACCCACGGTGACCCCCTTCTGCATATCAGACATTTTCATTCCCAATCTGTTTAACAGCCAGGCGTTGATAATGGATAGATATCTACAGGGACTGCAGCAAGTCTTGACGTTCGTTTCTATTATTCAGTCGGACGCGCAACTCACCCAAATGGAGATATGTGGTTTCGCCATGTCCTCTTTTCCCGCGCTTACGATTACGTCAGCTTTTACTACGTCTCTTCTCTCTCCGACATGAAGTCACAGCTAACGAATCACTCGTAAGATTTAGCTTCTCTTACCCAACAGACAGCCATTCTTAATCTCGGAGCGCATCAAGGCAATCCAGCCGGCGAGTCCAATAGGCTTACTTCGACATGACCCAGCACAGCTACCACTTGCTGGTTTCAAACCATATTTGGTGCCACATTTCGTCGCTGCAACTCTCTCTCTCTCTCTCTCTCTGCTTCTTCATCTCGAAGCGGAGCTCACTGGTGAGAATAAACAGCACGAAGATCAGAACGACCAACTTCCCTGACTCCTCTGACTCTAGTCGCACATTTTACGTCTGTAACAGCCCGTATCAGCGTGTTCCCTCCAACTTCAGCCGGCCTACGCTGCCCACACGCCGGTATTTATCCCAGGGTTATAACTTCCCCCCTTTCTGCGTTCGGCAGCCGGTCTCTCAGATGGGACATCGGCCTTTGTCGTTCATACGGATTGACCTTTGTGACTGCCGATGTCCCCCATGTAATCTTAGACTCGGACTTTCTAGCCGAGTTTGATCTGCTTGTGCCCTTCCGGTGCGCCCGAACGTTCGACTTCAAGACTAGCCTATCCCTCTGAAAATCGACCCCCTTTCTAACTTCCTGCAACTTATCTGTTCTGCATGCAGATCTCGCTTGCCCCTGTCGGGGGCTTCTCCTCCAGCAGCCGAAAATCACTGACCAGCAGTTCCGAAGTGGCGGGATCCAACACGACTTTGTGTTCCATAGTCGCACCTCCGGTCCTCATCTGTTCTCTGGGCCTGGGGGACTGGCGCCTGCCCGCCTTTAGGCTGCGAAGGCCGAGTTTGAACGCATGCTGCATTTCAGCGTCCGACGGCCATTCGAGGGTCCCTGGACGTCGCCTTTGCATGTGGTGCGCAGGGTAACATCAGGCGACTGTTAACCCGGTGGCAACTGCCATACAATCAATAACGTCACCATTTCCGATCGGTACTTAATGCTGTGACAGTTCGCCCCCTTGCCCTCCGCCTTTGTCACGCTGCCTTCCTGTCCGCCTCACACTCCTTGTCGATACGCTGTTGGGATTCGCGAGGCTTGTCACTAGCCTCGCGAGTGTTCCAGGTCTATCAACGCTGTCCCCCCTCTGATTGGCTGGCGGACGCGGAGACAACGAAAGGCGCACACGCGATGGGGCTCAGCACCTAGAAGGCGGACGCAGGCAACAACTTGCCTGGAGAGCACGCTCGCGGAGACTGCTTACAGATCCTTTGTGTACGCACTTCCAAAACAGTAAAGGTTGTCCAACTCAAACCGTCTTCCCTGACTTCTGATTGGGGATCTTCGACAATGCCCAATCTTCAGGACTTCACTGGAGTCATTTTGGACAAAGCGGTTTTCTCGAAAATCTAACTGGCGCGCACATTCCAACAGATACCTGTTGCCTTACAGGACATTCCTTAAGCCTCTTCGAATTCATCTGCATGTCCTTTGGCCCTCGTAATGCCGCCCAAACGTTCTAGATGTTCATCGACCAAGCCTTACGTGATCTGCCGTTTACGTACGCCCACATCGATTACTCCTTGGGGCATGGCCACTTATTGATGTTGCCTTTCTGTCCGCCTCACGTTCCTCGTCACTTCGCTGCTTGAGCCACGCGAGATTTGGCACCAGTTAGGCTAAATCTTGGGGCAGATCGACGCTGCGTCGCCCGCTGTTTGGCCGCATAACGCATACGTGCATGCGCTGAGGCCCAACAGCCTCGACACACGCACTTGCCTGGTAAAAAGGCTTGCCGCAACTGCTTTCTGAGCAGCCTATACACTCCCTCGTCTCAGTAAAGCTTGTTTATTTAAATATCATCTTTGACTTCTGATTGGGAAACCTTCGATCGTGTTTCGCCGATAATACCCAATGATTACGCTCAGGATGAAAAGTCTACATAAAAACCATGATAGGATGGGGGAGAATTTGATACTTAAAAATTCCGAGAAAGTAGAGCCCAGTAATCCCCGTAATGAGGGAAGTGTTAGCATTGGTTTTGCCAATAGGATAGAAGGATGCGGTAATCAACGGGATCTGCAGAATACATTGGAAGAACGCACATTTCTGCCGTATGCTTATGTTACTACTCCAACGAGGTATGCTAACAGACTGCGCAGCCTGGAACGCGTGAATTAGGTGCATATAAACGGTTGGAAAACATACTCTAGAGTTACTGACTAAAGAAGGCCGGATTGGCCAAGGTGGCATACGGAATGCAAATTTAGCCTTGAACCGAATCTTTAATCCAACCCTTACTCGACCACGAATTTAATTGTCCTCAAGCCCAGCCAGAAACGTAACCCTAGTATGGCATGCCTACCTAAATCGAATAGGCAGGCATGTTACAGTAATAAAAACGGTGCGACTACACATACAATCGTCGCCGTGTAATGTTTATCAAACCGGGTCTCACTGCGCGATGAAAACATTTTCCGAACGTATGATGAATATACACATATGTGACAGTTTGACCATTGTGAACGATGGCGTCCAGTGTATGCGCAGCATCTGTGAGTTGCGCGTGAATCGATCCATAGTGGGGAGGGGGGGGAGGCTTGAGCGGTAACTACCGCACTCTCTCCTACCTCACTCATCTGGTCCGACTGGCGAGACAATAGCAGGTTGACCGAAGACGGGCTTGGGAGTGATGGGCTGATAAAGCTAAGCAGCCCGCCTATGCGTACGGCGCACGACCTGGTTTTCGCAGAGTGCACAAGCCACACATTGGCGGCTCGGATTTCACATGCGCGGGGGTGCCGTAAAGACCATACTAAGAAGGAGTCGCTGAGCCTGGCACACAGTCCTCCAGTCAGTCACCACACACACGCAGTACTGACCACGAGGACCAAGTTATCGCATTAGTTGGCAACCCCCCAATGTAAGACTTGTAGCATGTCGTGATAGATCCAAGCGCTGATGTGCCGCGGGGATGGATTACCCAGTGCTGGCTTCACAATCTCCTTCCTCTCTCGTGTGTCAATCGATTGGTGAAGTGTCTCCGTCAATTTCGATGGAATTGAGCGGACAAGATCGTACTTCGTAGCCGTACCTGTAAAGGGTTCGGATTAGGGGCTAGGGTTAGGAGTTAAGATTGGGGGTTAGAGGTTGGGGCAAGGGGTTGGGGTTAGGGGTTGTGGTTGGGGGTTAGGGGCGGGGGCTAGGCTGGGGCTTGTCAACTGCAGATACGGCTACGAACTGAGATCCGGTCATCGAGCGCAATGGTCGACAAAGTCAAACAAACCGTTTACGCGTGTAACGCACTAGCTGGCGCCACAGACACCAGAGCCATCGCAACTCCGCGGCGCTCGGAGTTGCAGTATATGTCGATTTGGTAAAAAAAAAACAGTGCTCTCGCAAGTCCATAAACACGCCTGCGTGTGACGTTGGTATACACGTTTGTTTAAATGGGGCCAGGGATGCATTGTCACATAAGAATGAGGATGAACGAAACAACAACTCCAAATCTCATTCATGCAATGCTACTTAACGTGAACCTTGGACACCGGTCTGCGATTCTTATCCTAACGGTCATTTAACGCCTATAGACAAATAAAGAAGTACCTATCGCGTTAACTGTCCGGTCAATTGCAGTGCCATAACCAACTAGCGGCTGAGAACGCGTATGCATATACGTGCCATGGCCGTGAAGCGGAGAGACGTGTGACCCCAGCTGACCACACAACATCTCGTAAATAACAATAAATCCACCTGTGGCAGTATATAAGTGCTCGATCAAGCCGAAAGCGGAACGACGAGAGAGAAAGAAATAATCGAAGCCCCGCAATGGGAAGCCAAATTGACCAACCATAGAGTCGGTCTGCCAGTGCAGTATGAAGCCGTCAGGCAAGAACGAGCTGTAGGCAGATCCAGTAAAAAACAGACAAATGAGCCTAAAGCAAGTTAGCCTGGTAGATATTCAAAGCCTCTATCTGTCATCCTGTGCGTTCTTGATGATTAATTCGGGCATGAGTGCGAAACGCCAGCTGGCGAAACAGTCCTTCGCAGAGATTTTCTTCTCCTTCCGTGTCAACGCCGGGGGTTAGTATCGTCACCCATATCCACATAAATCTTTTTATGCACTATCGGCTCTTTTGCATCGTTTTTTAGGTTTTTGACTTGCTGAGAAGTTGCTCTACCTGAGAGGAAGTTCCTACGCTAAGGTGAAATACGAAACAAGTGAGCACTGGTGAAGGAAGTCGCCACTTCAAGATCAGGGCTAAAGTTCATGCGGAAATCTACATAAAGTGTTTAAATTGACGATTTATTTCGAACAGAAATACTTGACTCGCTGAAAGTCTACATCGAACCTTTAAAATATACTTCAAATAAAAAATGAGAACATCAGCAAAAATGCAGTATCTTTTAACCAGGAACGTGACCAAAAGTTAATAAAACCACTGCGGCATGAGGTTCTCCGTTGGGGATATTTCTAGTCAGATTGGGAATAATTCTCCGTAAACAGAAACAATTTAGGTTGTGTGTATCACGCAAAGAAACGCCTGGTACTTGTATTAGTAAATAAATCCTTTGAAGGGCTATACAACTTTTAACTCGCGTATCTTGCATCATTGACTATTTACATGAAATAAAATGTTTTGTCTAAAAAAGTGTTTATTGATTCACGTTTACATTGAAGAAAAGCCCGTGTTCCGAAATTATATACTATGTTTGAGTCAACCCCGTAATGTAAAGCCGCATATCGTGGCTACAAGCAAAGATGACGTGCCTTTGGCGGGCGTTTAAGCTGTAACAGAATCCTGCCATAGGCAGCATATAGTGCGTGTTGTTTTTTAGAAACACCCATACAACTTCAGCGAAAAATGAACACACAAACGACCTCACCAGTAGATTCCTGTAAGAAACGCCAAACAAAGTGGGGGAATAAGGGTTTTTGAGTGCAAAGTAAAATTTATCGTCCTCCCTCTTTAAACCTCTTCATAGTAAAGGAGACCGCTTCCATGCAGTCAGCTACTGCGGTAGCCAAAAGAGACGTCTTTGGTCTTTTTCAGTAAACTCCGAACGATTTGCCTGATACAGTGACATCGCAACGGCCTACTAGGCCCTCAGACTTGCAAAGAGACCTAGCTGAGGGTAGAGGCGGACAGTGGAGGCTGTCGTAGCGTCAACTAAAAAGTCAGCCAGAAACGAACCATCAGACAACCAATTCGAGCGAGAGGTTTATCAATTAGCGAAGCCGTTCAGAAGCCTGTCATCTAAATTAGCAGACGATGACAAAAAATTGTCGTCGGTATTAAAGGAAGAAAGAGACAGAGCGGGCGAAATTGGCATAGTCCTGTTAGTCAAATCCGAGACACATAAACATTCCATGTCACGTTTCCCGGCACTTCGGTTCCCAAAATTGGCAGTAAGTAGAGATTCATTAAGTGTCGACCACAAGAGTATTTGACCAATAGCGCTTGCTCTCCCCAGGTTTCCACTGTGGGGTTTTCCGACAAAACTGAACGCCCTGACGCTTTTATGAGTTGGAAAGGAACTATGCTCATCTGCTTTGCTCGACATTCCTACTTCAAGCAAATACTAAAGCATGTATGAAAGGGCATAATCACGAAACAGTGTTTGGTGTGTTGGGCAGAACCAAACGAATGCGTTTCTCTTACTGTTCTGGGATGGAATAAATGGAAAAAAAGGTAGAAAAGAATTAATGAAATACACTACGGATAGGCAACTCCGGATAGGACAATTAGCCAGAGATACATACATTTATTCGAAGCATGTTTGTAAGACAGCAGATATAGTGGTACTTCTGCAACTTTACCCATCTTGCGTGCTCGTTGTGTCGCGGTTTTGTGCGGTTTTCTTGATGTGTTACCGCTGATAACAGTTCTTTGGCTGTTAATTTTCCATCTTTGAGGCCAATTGCCACAAATTAAAGTAATGCAAACAGGCAGAAAGGAGGCGAGTTGCTGAGTGCGCGTTACTTCTCTACATCTCTGCAGTCAGAAAACTGCCGCACTTCGCCAACTCTCTTGGCACTACATCGTGATTGACAGGTGCGGAAATTAGGCAGCTGAAAGGTCCACTTCGGAGTTCTGCAGTGTTGACTATTTACGCCCTATAGGAGGCCAACAGTGATTAGCAGTTCACAATTTGACCAGTCTGCGTCCTATTTCGTGAGTGAGCATCGAAGACCCAGTCAAGAATATTTTGTGTAAGAACAAGTGTGTTCACACTTCAATTAGGAAAGAATGGGAGGGCGCAAAAATATACTTCGAAATAAGGAGGCAGCATATTATGATTCAAATTAACCACCTTCTCTGGGAATTTATTAGCGGAAATATGAAGCAAGCTGATGTTGGCAATGCGCTTGGCGTAAAACAAAGTGGTTTTTAACTGTCAGCGTTTGCCTAGCTGTCTGGCCACTCAGAGGAAAGCACGCCCCATAATATGCCCAACTACACAAATTGTGGTAGCGGAGATTCCTTTAATCATTAATCAGCACATCAGCCTCTTTAGGAAACATCAGTATAGCCAACTAAACGAGATTTCTACAGGACGAGTCACGCCCAAGAAGCTTACCCAAATCAAAAGAAATAATAGGAATAAAATGCCGATTTGGCAGACACGGAAGCAGCTGTTAGTAGGGCAATTAAACCTGAGGGGCGGAATTTTAAAAAGGATGACTCTCACTCTCCTCGTCAAATAACGAACGACGACGTATCGTTGTTCTGTCAGCAGAAGGTACATTAATCTAAATTTTTTCAGGTAGAAATGAAGATCCAGGGGGAAAAGTGATTGCAAGTGAAACGAAGGTGCAACAGGATGAACGCTCCCCAGTCAGGGATCGTCTAAAAGACCGACTAGCCGCCATCGGCAGATTTCAAATCAAAATACTAAATAAATGTTTTTAATTGCAAAAAACGCGCACATCACGACAGTCAAGTAGCTTCTAACGCAGTCAGTTGCTAACGTTTCGCAATCACGATTACAGCCATTTTAGATGACGTTTTTCGGAGATTTTCTACGTCATTTAACTCCTTCGTCCTAATGTTTTCATCGGACTAATGAAGCCTCAGTCTCATTTGAATGACAATACGAGGTCATCTGATCGCTTCTGTCGTCCATCTTTAGACAGGGCGTGCATGAAAAAAACAAAACTGTGTGGAAGTTGAAACAAGAGAATTTAACGCAGATTATAGCGAACAAACCTATTTTTTTGTTCAGCAGAGCCATTATTTGAACGAAGGCACCATAGCTTATGCGCCAGTCCGCGTCAACGAACCGATTGATCAACCTCGCCAGGCTTGTATACGGGAGATAGAATCCTAAAATGAAAATTGCAAACATGGAACAGACATCAAAAACATGATCAGTCAGCCATTGCGCATTTTAGTAGAGTAGAGCGATCGGCGTTAAACCGACAAAAAACAGGATCATAATTCTTGGTAGCCGTACGCATAACAAGGAAATAATACATGACGCACTCAACCAAGCAACAATGCATTGACGAACTAAAATGCTCAGTCTACTCCGCAAATAAACTCACTAATATCATTCTGTCAGTTAGAGGAGTTTGCGTACTCATTCTTATTAAGGAAAAGGCTCCGACACAGAATCTTATCAAATAATGTGCTTAAGGAGCGTTTGCGTAGATTGGATAGACACCCGATTGCTGTCAAAGGAGAGATTGTCGAGGAATGGCCAGCAGCGAATACCAAGTTCTCGAAACTTCAGACGAAAGTAGACGCCAAGAGCCTTAACTGGTTGGGTGTCATAAAATAATATCGGCGTGCAAAGGAAGTTACGTTACCGAAGTACTGCGCACAGAAACGTACAAGATACGAGGTCATAAGATAGCCAAATAACAAAATGAACTGTTCCATACTCGCGTGCTACTTGTGTTTGAAGTTAACTTTTGCGCATATTGCCATCCCTGTACCTATTGTTGTATCCCGTGTTGCGCGAGTGCAAAAAACTGCCTCAAAATTTCACTTTCACGCCCCTATAATTTTTCTGGTCCACTTTGTTCCTAGAAGCCCTGACAAACGTTGCCCTGCGTAGGCGTGCACACTTCTCGAGCACCTCACTGAATCAATATTGTTTTGCGCTATCTTTACCTAAATTAAACATCTGAGTACGGCTCGTCTAGGTGGATGGTCATTCAGTTTGAGAATTCTTTGACAGCGGAAGCTCAGTTTGTTCATCTTAGTAATCCATTACCCCTTCGTGTTGAAGTTCTTTTTAACAAGTTTCGTAAATATGTTTGCTCAATTTGACGGGTATGTGCCTACAATATTCCCTAGCTTTTAATTTAGCAATTTGAAGATGGTTTTATTCTGGCCATTAGGCTTTAATGTCTTCCTGATCAGTTTCCTGCTTCATTAAAATAAGACATTCTGATTTCACATGATTTAACCTGTTGTCGGCGTCTCCTCTTTGTAGTCTGCTATTAAACGACACTTTACTATTCGAAGAGCATCCCCTCACCTCAAACCGAACCGCCTTGAAGTCACTCCGTCCAGCCCCAGTGTGGTCTTCGTCATCTCCTCTGCCAGGCGTAGGCGTATCAACGATCAGCTTTACAGTCCGACACGATTTGTGCTTCGTAATGGGAATGACGTACCCAAACCATGATTGGATCTGTCACCACCGTAGTCGATAGTTTTGTGGTAGGTTTTATCGGCGAGATTTGGTTCTGCAGCTCCACTTTATTCATATCGTATGGTTAGATTCCCTAAACAAGTTTAGTTAGCATACCTAATTTAGCCACTTGCTAGATTAGGAAGGGAAAGACAGCACAAGCAGAGCTCGATGCACGCGCAGGGAAGCACGTAAAGGCGGCGTGCTCACGCTCTCCCATCGATACAGCCACTCGCTGGGTCAGTAGGATAAGGAGGGTGCAATCATAGCTGGAAGACCACGGAGAGAACCGCGTGGCCACTGTAGTGGAACCGATGGAGTTCCAATCCGTTCGAATAATTCCCTTAGCAAGCCCACTTAGCCACGCGCTGGATTAGTATAATGAAGAGGGCGCAAGCGGGACTTAAAGCACGCGCAGAGGAGCGAGTGTGAACTGATACCTGATGTAAACGAGGATGGCGTATAAGCACTCATCCCCCGTGGCACAGTCACTTGCTGGGTTAAAATGGTAAGGAGGGTGCACACATGGGATGTTTGTAAATCCAGCGTACTCGCATCTACTACAGTTGTTTTAGGAAGCTGAACATATGGTATCAATGAAGTGGGGCTGCAGAACCGAACCTCGCCGTTTTGTCTTCCAGCATTTTGTGGAGTATAACTTGAGAGCGATGAATGATGGATGTTTTTCGTAAAAAAATTCGATAGCTTGTGCCACCACAAAACATACTATCTGTAGGTCACTGTATTACAACGGCATACCTAAGTGGATACCAGGTTTGGCACAGACGTATGTACCCTCCTATTACAGGTGGCCTTGCCCTAAATTCCCTAGGGGAGGTTGCAGCAGTTAGGGTTAGGCAGGTTACGTTTATGAGCATTAGAGTTAGATTGGGTTTGGAAATTAGGGCTAGGGGTCTGAGGGTAAGTGTCGGGGTTAGGATTAAAGTTGGGACAAGGGAATAGGAACCCCTTGGGATTTAGCACAGGGTCACCGGAGGAGGTCCAAATTCCCGTGTCCGACCGGTTACCGTAACATGCCCTATTTGCAAGTAAAAAAGAGGAGGGGTCGAGCACCGGACCATTTCGTTTATTGTCTGAGCCTTCGAAATCGTGCAGTCACCAAAATAGTCGCCCACACAGGAAATAAAACAGGCCGAGAACTGATTGAAGCCTGGGCCTGGGATGAGAACTCAGTCAATCGATTTATCGATCTGGCGCCGGGTTACAGAGCCCTGTGCAGTCATCTCCAGTCTTGCGCCGTCGGTCGATGATTGGTTTACATGCCCTATAACTGTCGTTTGTTCTGTTGCTGTTTCTATCTCTGACGATGGACTCCTGCACGGGTTCGGAAGCTCAGGACAATAAACAAAATTTCCCGGTGCTCGACCCCTCTTTTTCACTAATACACACACCTAGAGCTGGAAATGTCCCCTTCAGTCATGCCTTATTAGGTCATATTTGAATCAAAATGATCGTTGCCAGTGATCATCCCCTACAAACACCAAGCACTGAAAGAGTCAGAAAGTGAGAAGGACGACTGTATATAATTCCAGCGCTAAAGCAATCAAATCAATGACGAAGTCAAAATACTCAGGACCAGTAGAAATACAGCAACATACGATCACATTTATGTTGAAGTGGAGAGAAGACAAATGAAGCCTCGTGCTGGAAAATGTCGTCGGGTTTACGCGATGAGTCGACCGGAAGTCAGACTGGGTGATTTAAAATGACTCGGTCATCGCAATTTACCGCCCCACCCTGGCGAAAATAATTGATTTAAGGCACTCTTCCAATAAATAATAGTGGTTATTTGGAAAAAGAGGACAAAGACAACCTTATTTTCGTGATCAGACAACCACAACCCAGTCTAGGTTCGGTAAGTCGTGGGTTTGGATCAGATTTCTGTCACCCACCAGGGTAAAGGCTCTAACACTTGACAGCCACGGAATCGCACTTTGTCTCTTGTCATCCAAAGAGTTCCAAAGTGACGTGTGAAGTCCATTCATCAGTGTAGGCTGATTACGTAACCTAATACGGGTTTCCGTGTAGCTTCGAAATTCTGCTAAAGAACCACCAGGCATGGTCGACTGACAGATGTCACTGACCTAGACATTTCAGGTTGCGATAAGCACGCAAACTTGCCGACTGGCTTAAAACTATACAATATGTTTTACCAAAGCTACCTAGATAGAACATGCCATTTGAACATGCGTTTTTCACCTTCTGCTGTTACAGATTTTGATTTGGCTCACATCCTGTATTTCCTCCTTGACTTCGTTCCACCAAAGTGGACCTCTAACCTTACTCCGTGGGGAGAGAGTCCAAAATACTGTTTGGATGCTGAAGTCGGGATTTCCGATTCAGTCGCAGACATACAAAAATTGTGAGTAAAGATCTCATGTTGTCTTGATGAACGCTGCATTGATGAAGAAAATGATTAAGCAACAGTTTCTGATATTTGCACCGGTCGGTCTTGGGTGATATGCTGATGTAAAAACGATAGGAGTTTATTTGATCACATCCCAGCATGAATGCGTTCCTAGAGACCTGTGCTACGTAGAAACGAAATTACACCCCCAGGGGAAGAAACGGTAGAAGCACTGAATGTATTGTCCAGACTGTTCTGCAGTCCCACTGCAGTTTGAATCCTTTCCGATTTCAGGCCTTTCACACTGATCCAGGCAGCTGTGGGGTCTCATTCGTCAAAAACTGCCATAGTACTGAAATATTTCACATTTATGTAACATAGAAAATCCGAAAATGAGAGCATATTCACTTATGACAAGTACAGTTGAGCCGCAATATGTGACTCGCAGATTAGGGCACATAATAATGGAGAATTCGAAAGTTCATAACATGGCGACAGATGTCACAGGTCCCAACCCCCCGGGAAATTAACTGTCAGTACAAACTTCCAGACACAAAAGTACCGTCCAATTCATAAACTGAGACATCAGTAATCCATTACCATCTAACGGTGCGACGAGAGCATTTTTGTAGTATTCAAAATACTAACAAATGCTTGTTATTTTTAGTATTCTACATGTTTCCTTACAGGAGGAATATTTTGCATTAAAGTTGGCGCGATCAGCAAAATTTGTTGAGGTTTTTGAGGTTGAAGAGTGTGACGGTTAATCCATCGAGAATTCTATCAAAACCTGCTGCAAAAAGAGCACTACTCGTAGATTAATATCTGGACTCATGTTAGTTTGGCGTCCTAGAGCTTAACGCCAGTAACGGCTCAGAGATGGTTCAGCCAGGTGCAGCGTCTAGATGGTAATGAAGTAGTGCGGTCCAAGCTCCAGTAATTAAGACCAGATCTCTGGCAAACGTTTTCCCACAGTGTAATGTCACTGCTTCTAGGAAACTGTCCTATCTCCAGGACTGGCTTAACCGCATCAGCTCCTCTTGTTAAACTAGTTACACACTATGGAGGTGCTGTTCGGGATGGGAGTTTGGAAGGATGACTTCGCGGACAAGCTGAATTTCGTGACGAAACCGAAGTATCGGGGGACATTTTACACGATACGGTAGTACCGATCTTCAGATATGCTACATCGGCTTGGGTAGCGGTATTATCTTGGGCGCGCTTATTTATTGCTGGCCAGCAACACGTGAAGGACAGGCTTGACAAACACTTAATTTCCTTCTGGACAGTCTTTGCTAGTATAAAATAATCGAGCAGTTGAAACCTTTCTTCGTGCGGAGCATCGAGGTGCCTTTCAATAAAATAGTCTTGAGGAGAAAGGAAATTTCCGATTTTGCGATAGGCAGACAACTTGAAAATATATACAGTACGTGTGCTAACTCAAGAAATGTTAACCGAAATTCCGGATTGCGTTTTTGGTTCGAAAGGATTAATTTAGTAGAGTTGTAAAACTAATGATCGGGCAGCATAAATGTATAATAATTTAGTTAGCACAGGATGCCGGCTTTCGAACGAACTTCTTTCTGGCTGCATGAAAAAAATACACTCTGCAAAAAATGACTACTTAAGTAGCATGCATTTCTCTAATTGCTTTTCGATGCCCTAAAAATTTCAATTATATTTCATGAAAAACATGCATAAAAATACTTATTCATTTGTTACTTTGGTACAGAGTTGCGTCTTTGCCGAATTTTGTGTCCGAAGGAAGGGTATAATTCGGTTTCAAAAAAGTTCATAATTTTTAATACCGTGAAATGGCCGTTCGTAAAACCTCACGTCTCTGCATTTACTTATGTGGCTTGTAAAGTTTAGAATATGGTAGGGGAGGGAGAGGAGCGGCGGAAAACTTGTCGTACGGGCAGAACGGTTTAACTTACTGGCCGCGGACATTCTGGCTCAGTAAGCAGCCACGCCTAACCGCCTTGCCGCTATGTGTTACGCGACAGCCTACTAATTGGTCACCTACGCATACAGTGCTCAGTCCTCCCTGCCACGGAAGAACATTCCTCTGCCTATCACCAGTGTACGAGTCTAACAGAACTCAAATTCACTGCTGAATTTTATAAACCCCATATGACCTCCTCTTAACTCGTCTAGAAATGTACGGTTGTCCGTACGCGGAAAATTTATGGCTTGTAATTTGGAAACCCTGAATGCAAGTGTTGCGCCAGGTCGAATTAAAATTAGTCGGGAATTGGAAAATTTATGAAAACCGAATTATACCCTTCGTCAAGTACGAATTTGGAGAAAGTCATAATTCCCCACCAGAATAAGCAAAACAATGAGCATTTTTATGCATGTTTTCCACGAAATATAATTGAAATTTTCAGGGCATCGAAAAGCAATGAGAGAAATGCATGCCACTTAAGTAGTCATTTTTGCAGAGTGTATTTTTCGCATGCAGCCAAAAAGAAGTTCGCTTGAAATCCGGAGTTCCGGGGTAGCTGAATTATTATAGAATTATTCTGCGCGATGATTAGTTTTACAACCCTACTTACTTAATCTTTTCGAAACGAAAAAGCAATCCGGAATTTCGGTTAAAATTTCACGAGTTAGCAGACTTACTGTAACCTCAATATCCCTCATGCGGTATTTGCCTACTTAAGTAGTTATGCTGCAGCGCAGATGTGGCTCTATTTTACTAGACACCGCAGTACTGAAGATGGTAATTAATAGCTGTCTTTTGCATTTTTATCACGGGTAGTTGGGTTTTCCACAGAGATGCAGTGCCGGTAGCTCGACTGAAAAGGCGGTACATCCTGCGTAATTATGTGTCTGTGCATTTGAGAGTGCGCAAACTTAAGCGGAAAACATTTCCGAGGGATGGCATTCCAGATGCCGGTCTATCACCGGAAGGTGAGCGCGGTCGCGTGAGGCGTGCAGCATACGTTAAGGACTGACAGGCAGTAATAAAGGTATTTAGTAATAGCGAGGTCTCGAGCCTAGCGTCCAGTCCTTCTTAGAAACCCCAGTGTTCAAAGCGATAGAAGTGAGCGTAGGGCAGGGGGGTGGGGGGCAAGAAAAAACTTGACGTACGGGCAGAACGGTTTAACTTACTGGCTGCGGACTTTCTGGCTCAGTAAGCAGCCACGCCTAACTGCCTTACCGCTATGTGTTACGCGACAGCCTATTACTTGGTTGTCTACCCACACAGTGCTCAGTCCTCCCTGCCACAGAAGACCCTGCCTCGGCCTATCGCCAGTGGAAGGGCCTAACAGAAAATGACCAGACGGAAAGTGTAATTGATCCTTCGTCTCACTTCAGCCATACACACAATATTGACAAATTTTTACTTCCTTTTGCCCCAGCATTTTAACAATACAGCAGGCAGATAATCAGTGTAAGACAAAAATGTGAACCGTAGGACCAAGAGGAAAGCACTAAAAATATTTTGGACATCCCCACCAGGTCGAGTCCATATCCTGTATCATGCAAATCCCTCTATCCATTTGGAAGTAGTCAATAATTAACATCACGTAGCTCGGTGCCTGAGTAAAAGTGGTACGGGGTCGGTGCAGTCGAGTAAGGGAAGTATGAACAATACACCGAAAAAATGAGCAGCTATTCTTCGCGCATTTTGCTAAGAGAGCCAAAATACTCGAAAGCAATCGGTCGCACTTTAAAGGAGAATCGAAAATTTTAAAAAGCATTATTGGGACGAACCTAATTGACTACTACGGAAGGGGTTTATATACAGTAGGTGAGCGAACTCATGAAATATCAACCGAAATTCCGAAATGCGTTTTCGTTTCGAAAAGATTAATTAAGTAGTGTTGTAAAACTATTCAGCCTGCAGCCTAATTCTATAATATTTCAGTTACGTAAGGATGCCGTCTTTCGAATGAACTTCCTTTCGGTTGCATGCAAAAACGATATTATGCAAAAATGGCAACTAAAGTAGCATGAATTTTTCTCATTAATTTTCGATGCCCCTAAAAGTCCAATTATATTTCATGGAAAACATGGATAAAAATATTCATTCTTTTGCTTATTCGGTAAAAAATTACGTTTTCCTCTAATTTCATACTCGAAGGAGGGACAAAATTCGATTTTAAAAAAACGTTTTTAATTGTGAGACTTTTAAATACCGGGAAATGACCGTTCATAAATCGTCATATCTCTGCTTGTAAAGTAAACAATATGAATCAAATCCACTGCTTAATTTTATGAACCCCATATGATCTCCTCTTAATACCGTAGAGAAATGTGTGATTTTCCGTTCGCGGAAATTATACGGCTTGTAGTTCGGAAACCCTGAATACAAGTGTGACGGTAGAGCAGGTTTAAAATTATTCGGGAACTGGAAAACTTTTTAAAACCAAATTATGTCCCTCCTTCGACTATGAAATTAGAGGAAGACGTAATTTTCTACCAAATGAGCAAACGAATGAATATTTTTATCCATGTTTTCTATGAAATATAATTGGACTTTTAGGGGCATCGAAAATCAATGAGAAAAATTCATGCTTCTTTAGTTGCCATTTTTGCAGAATATCGTCTTTGCATGCAACCGAAAGGAAGTTCATTCGAAAGACGGCATCCTTACGTAACTGAAATATTATAGAATTATGCTGCAGGCTGAATAGTTTTACAACACTACTTAATTAATCTTTTCGAAACGAAAACGCATTTCGGAATTTTGGTTGACATTTCATGAGTTAGCCCACCTAAAGTTTATATGTATATATCTTAATTGACTGCAGATTGAGTCGTTTTTGCTTTTGTACCCAAGATCTTGCTTCTGAAGGCCTGTTCAAAAAGTTAACGTGTGCTATCCTGACCTCAAGGTCACTGTACGAAATTTGCCATCGATGTCAGTAAGTCTCATTTTGAACAGCTTAAATCCAGACAGTTGATGATGTCTGTAAGTTTGATCGTGAATACACTTAATAGATCACATTTTGACAAACAATAAAGTTGCCTAGTAGGTAGCAGTAAACGATTTCTGCCCGTCCTACTTCTCATACTTCTTATATTAACTATTCCATCGGCAAGTTCTGATTACGACCGGGACAGACTGGGGTAGTACGGTCGTAAAAATTCATTCACGGAGGTCGAATAATGGAAATTTATCCCTTAAACCACCATGGACTGAACTTATATTACCGTTTATGGAAGGATATATGTGAGCGATAAATCCATATTCGGGTGCCTTTCCGTATGTGAGTAACTTGACCATGGTAAAATGTATACGAACGTCTGTTTTTTTTCAAGTACTAATGATGAACTTATACAAGGTGCGTTTCAAACTCTTTGTTTAAAAGAAGTCATCAATGTCGATCGAAAGGCGGAACTCATCAGGAAATGAACAAGCAGAATCTGACGCGCAATCGTAGCTTGTTTGGATACAACGATAATAGGCAACAACTCGAACCAAAAACCGAACTGCTTGGAAATCAAAAAACATGAAATGCTCTAATTATTTTAATTGGGCTAGGTGAACGTTCATACTTTCACCCTTGACCAAACCCTTAAGTCGTTAGTGAGAATGAGATGGCTGAAGGCATTCTGGGTTTGGGGGAAAGCTGGCTGATAACGGTAAAGGAACTAAAGACGACCATTCGGGTTCGTTTTGTCCTTGTCGGTAGTTCTTCCGAATTATAGAATGGTGGTCGAAATACGACCTCATGCGGGAGTTAAAACTTTGCTTCGATTGAGAATTAATCATGTTTTGCCTTGCAAGGAGGTCATCGAAGAACCCCTCCCACGCGGATCTGAATATTTCAGATAGAAATAAGCAGGAGGTTGATCCGTATCACAGGGGGAACGCCTGGTTGCCAACTGGTTGGGCTTAAACCTACGCCGCCTAACTGACACCATGGAACGGCTGGCTGAGGACGGTCAATAAGCCAAAACTGACCAATCAAATCTGTCTTGCATTTGTCAGTATTCCTTTTTCGATATAATTATCTACATGATGTGGCCGCACAAGGTACCAAAAAGGGCAGGAAAAGAATGCCTACCGGCTTGCTCAAGGAGTATCCTGAAGTCCAGACATGTGACGTAACCAGACCGTTGAGGGTCAAAGGCGGAGAACATGCGGGACCAACAGCGGAGGAGCATCCATACCTTGCGGAAGTCGGTCTCACTCAACTGGCCCGTACACCGTTCATCATAGAGAGCAATCAAAGTTCGACAGGCGTCCGTGGGAAGCTAAAAATCAGAAGAACAGGCAGGCGACGTCAAAGTAATGGTCTCCAATGTTCTGGCACATTAAGAGGTCAAGAAAGAAAAACGTAAAAGTAGTTTCCCATGCATATTCGGCAAAATCAAGTAAAATTACAAAAGTAAGGTTAGCAACTAAAGCCTAATCTTCTGCCTTCAAGCATATTGAAGGTAGTACTAGGCATCGCAAATATTACTTGGCGAGGTGCTAGTCATTTTGCATTATATGGTCTCCTTCTGCGTCCAGTCCGTTCGAAAAAGCGGACGAAAATGCGTAGTCATACATTAACCTATATATGCGTTTTTGGGAGCCTTCCCTCTGATAGAATACAACATGCCCATATCAAGAGCTGCTTCAATAACTTAAATTCTCCGAGGTCTTATAATCTCAACAACTGACAAATAAACAAATTGTAAAATATCGTCGACAGGGACGGCGGGAGCTGTGACGGTCACTTCCGGCTTAGTTGTCAGCGTCAGGACCACCCCGCAATAGAGATCAATAGGCGAACGCAAGGCTTATAAGACGTTGATTATGCGTGATTGAAACGCAAGTTTGTGTCTCGGTGGTGTGGGCTTCGGCCTAATACCCAACGACCGAAAACAGGAGGATTTAAGCACTGAATGTTCTTCCTCTGTTTTTGTCTGTAATACTTCCTGACTAATGCGTGTTCTTTTCTCTAGTTGCGTCAATATTGGACAAAAACGTCCCCTTCGGACCGGAGAACCAGGTGTACGTCATTCCTCTGACATGATTAATTGACGTGTCTAGTGATGTAGATGCCTGTTTTCCCAAAACGAAATCACAAAAAGCAACTGTCTTCTGGATTTCCGTGGCCTCTAAAAAAGACAATGCTCAGACAATAATACTTCACTCAGAAATCCTCATACATGATCACAAACCATTGAGAAAATTTCAGTCTTGAATACATTGCTGTGTTCGTGAAGATCAGCGGCTACCGTGATAGTGCGTAGCGCACAAGTGGAAGAGGCAGGCACGTATTTTTATCACAGTCAATTTTGTCAACTACAAATGGTCTTGAGACTGAATTTCTTTGGCTGATAAGACAACTTTAACGAGGAGTCAGCTGTCCCGCAGTTTTATCAGTCGTGTCAGTAGCCGCAAAGTTTTTGTCCGGAAACTAGCGAAATCCGGCCTATTAAAAAGGGATAGGTAAAAATGCAAATATAGGACACCCACGATCGATCATTTTCTCCTTTTTGCCGCTCGTACGCAATAAGTGACACAAGAAGCTGCGTAGTTTCTCATCCTTATTCGATGGGCATTTTAGTCAGGGAGTAGTGAAAGTACTTGCTATAATAAAAGGCAAACTTTACTACTTAGTTATAGCAATGATCCAATTGTTTGCAGACGACTAAAAAGAAAGCGTTGATTATTCAGACGCAATACAATAGGTTAAATTACGAAATGTTGATTTGAATTTTGACCACCGAAAATGGCTTTACAAGCGTGACCTCGTTAAAGAAAGGCTACAAAATCGGATCAGTCAGACAACTGAAAATGGTAACACAGTTACAGCCTTCGGTGAGATTACTTTTGAGTCCGGAATGTGGATCTATAGCTTTGTACTAATTGTCGGCACAGTGCCTTTGCAATTTGCCAAAGCTCACTGGACAACCGGAGCTAACTGAGAATGTAGATGGCAGCCCCCACCGGAATCCACAATCGCGCTTTTAAGCAGAAGGAGAAACCCGATGGTATTGCAGTACTGAGAAGCATAACTATGGAAAAGCGCCGGATAGGCTCCGCCCATGCTGTTGAAATGGTCTTCAAGAACAGGTCGTCCCGTTTCACAGGATATGGTGTCACGCAGGGATAAGTAGTATTTAGGCGTATCGTCTTCACTAGGCGTCAGCAGACCTTCACTCTCTCCTGTCAGAACTAGTTTAAGCACCATAATGTAAGAGTACTAAGGCAAACTAAAGATTGGGGGGAATTGCAAAACATATTTTTACACCTGACTTCATCGCATGGAGAAACAGACTTAAGACATTCTACAGCGATGAAATGTTCGCTTTCTGGTGGAGAATTTTTACTTTATACGCTTATTTTTCACAAAAGAAGAGGCACTTCGTACATGCTTCCTCTATCATTGATGGCCAGTAAAGTGTCGGCCGCAACAGGGGTAGTTTTTAATAAACCCACAGACCTAAACAGCGCCTATTTTAAGTCTGTTAAGATCTTCCTCGGCTTTTCTTTGACTGTGCTGTTGACTCTTCGGTTATGTCTTACTGGGGTAGCATATAGGCGGTGTGTCAGCACATGCCCATGCTTCAGAACACATGCATTTTTGAAGCATAAACGACTGACTGAATAGGGCCCAGACAAGTCTAACACAACATAGCAACGGTGTTCACCGATCGCGTTATGGAACTTTGCTGATCCCGTTGCGCCTTAAATTTCGATCAATAACAGCTCCAGAGGCAGAAAGCAATTACTGACAAAGCTAAGGGGACCGGAATAGGCCATTTCTGGCTTACTGGCCGTCGTCAACCAGTCCTACCCAGCCTCCAATTTAGCTCACCTGAGCTTCGAAACCGCAAATATCCGACTCTATTATCCTTCTAATGTCCAGAGTTAACATGCCTGCATGTTCGTCCGAAACCGCCCTGGGCCCGCTGTCTCGGAGAGATATTACGATATCTATGGACAGTTGACGACGACAACAATATTTAGAAATAGAAGGCGGTACGCCGACGCCTGAGTTTATTCCGACCAAAAGACAGCTGGTGCGCCTGATCTCCAGACTTGGCATTGAAAAAGGCAGAATATTTCTATCTGATAACGAATTTATCGATACGTTGTTTTTTCACAACATATATAAGCTACGGTTCAGAAAATTTTCAAAGAAGTTGTTTGAATAGTCTCCAAAATCAGTTTGATAGAGACTGAGATACCACAACATACCTGGAATGACCATAATTTTCCGAACAGGATGAAAAGCCCTTCAAGTATTTGATTAGGCGCACTCATAAGCCGGAATTTCAAAGACTTTCAAAAATCGAGACATATGGTGGAAGGAGACACAAATCCTCGAAGAAACGATAAAACTGTGCCCAACGCTTTTACAAACGATATTTTACTCCGTAAATTATGGACAGCCAGGGAAAATACAGCAGGAGAGCTAACTCATGAAATGTCAACCGAAATTCCGAAATGCGTCTTCATTTCGAAAAGACTAAGTCAGTAGGGTTGTAAAACCAATCATCATGCAGCATAGTTCTGTAATAATTCAGCTACCCCTGAACGCCGGATTTCAAACGAACCTCTTTTCGGCTGCATGCAAAAACCATACTCCGTAAAAAATGACTACTTGTTGAGCAAACATTTATCTCATTGACTTTCGATGCCCATAAAATTTCAATTATATTTCATGGGAAACATGCATAAAAATATTTTTTATTTTGCTTATTCGGTAGAAAGTTACGTCTTCTTCCAAGTTCATATTCGAAGGAAGGGTATAATTCGGTTTTCAAAAACTTTTCCAATTCCTGAATAATTTTGGATCCGACCTGGCGTTACACTTGCATGCAGGGTCCCCAAACTACAAGCCATATATTTCCGCGTACAGAAAACCATACATTTGTTGACGGCATTAAGAGGAGACCATATGGGGTTCATAAAATGTAGCAGTGGATTTTAGCCACACTGTCTACTTTAGAAGGAACATGAGTAAGTGCAGAGACGCGATGTTTTATGAACGGGCATTTCACGATATTAAAAATTCAATAATAAGAAACTTGATAAAACCTAATTATGTCCTTCTTTAAAGTATAACATGTGAAGAATAGGTAATTTTCTACCAAATGTGCAAAAAATAAACCGTTTTTATGCATGTATTCCATGAAATATAATTAAATTTTTAAGGGCATCGAAAATGAGTGAGAAAAATGCACGATTCTTAGGTAGTCGTTTTTTACAGAGTACAGTTTTTGCATTTAGTCGAATCGAAGTTTGTTCGAAAGCCGGAATTCCGAGGTAACTGAATTATTATAGAAGTAGGCTACATGATGAGTAGTTTTACAACTCTACTTAATTAATCCTTTGGGAATGAAAACGCACTTCGGGGTTGGGTATGACTGGCTGACGACGGCTAATAAGCCAGAAATGGCCATTCCAGTCTCCCTTGTCTTTGTCCGTAATAACATACCGCCTATATCATGCGCCGCTGTGCAGCTGCTCGTTCGGCTCGAGTGAGAGCCCGTAAGGCACAACGGAACGAGTGAGTTCCGTAAGAACGATCGGACAGCGCCTCCTAGCATTGCATTTCGGAATTTTGGTTGACATTTCATGAGTTAGCTCACCTACTGTTCAAGCTGCATTTGAAGTGCGTCTGTCTGGCTAGTCATCGCTTAGGTAGTTCATCAAAATTGTAGTTTTAAATCACAGTGTGTAAATAAGAGCTCAGTGCTGATCTAGACAAATCAGCTTTCAAATAAACACGTCCGCCCTTAGATGGACACCACAGGTCATCTGACATTACTTCCTGCACATTGATGCGGACAGTGACTTTGGGGGGACGGTCAATGACGCCCACAAGTTTCATTGGTTGCTGTTTAGGAAAGCCAAACGATGACTCAACCACTTTAAACAACAAAGAGGGGCTGAGGACTAGTTTTGCTGAAGGAAGTGGATAGGGAACTTTCAGGCGTGAAAGTGCAATCCAGGTGACACCAGTTACCTAGACATACTAATTGCTAAAAATAATGTTCATCAGTGACTTCATATTTATTAGGTGGAGGCAGGCCACACAATACGGTGATAGCAGATTTGACATGATAAACACTCTCATCGAACCGAAAATGAGGACGATGCTGCGCATTAGGTAAAATTAACCATGAGGCTAAAAGAAAGCACAGCCTAAAGACTGGTTCCCCTAAGCTAATGGCGGGGTGTCAGAGAATGTGCCATTTCACTAGAAAACAAAACTTCGAAGATTAGCACTGACTGTTTCTAATAGAAACTGACGATAATTCATTAGAGTCATGTTAAACTTCAGTCCTCTGGTTGGGCGTAACCAAAACCCGGAGCGTTTTGTTTGGCTTTTAACTCAGTACGAGGCAGCTCGTTTACCATGACCATTCTTTTTGGGGGAGTAGTAAAAGGGTACGAAAAATTTTCAGCATACTACAAGTCAGTAAATAAAAAAGGAAGAGCGTTTATAAAAGTGATTCTCTTTAAATATAGTTATAAATATTTTTTTCACAAGAACCTTGAATGCGAAGTTTTTTACCGCAATTTCTAAAAATATTGAAAAGCATAAATGAAAGCATGCAATTCTGTCGAAACGCAAGAGTTAACTCATGGAAAAGGACTTCCATTGGGTCGTTTAGTTTTTTATACTGCCAAGTATGCAAGTTATCAGAAAAAAATGAATACAGCAAAATAGAACTAAATGAAGCTTTGGTTACAGAAACGCCAATATGTAAACTTTGAGAAATCTGAAGAAGAAGAAGAAATAATGCATAGATTTGCTTAGAACAGGTTTATTGAACTGTTGACGTTTCACAGATCCTACTTGGCTCACCACTGAGCCCCTTCTGTCAGATTATCGCCCCGGATACCCCAACAGCGTCACTCTGATCACTTATAATCGGTCGATACCCTCATATGAGCCTAATAGGGAGATATCTGTTAACAAGTGGAGGAAGACGATTAGGTGGATGCTGCACTAAAACTCCCTATCATACGAATTTTAAGCCACACATACTTAGATGAATATCGGGAATCATTAACTTGCTATCCGTTGTGGGAATAGACTAACTCTGTACAAGATCCGATGTCGAGCAGACAATTCGAGCTGTCTTGAACATTGACAGTAGATATGCTATCTCATGAAATATTAACCGAAATTCTAGGATGTGTTTGCGGTTAGAAAAGCTTCCTAAGGAGGGTTGTCATACTGATTATCGTACAGCCTAATCCCAAGATACTTCGGTCACACCAGGATGTCACCTTTTTATTGCCCTTCACCCTGCAAAAACTGACCACCTAAGCAGTCTTAATTTTTTCCCGCAAATTTTCGATGTCCTTATAAATTCAAATGTATTTTATAGAAAACGTGAACAGAATCATGCGTTTATTCACTTACATAGTGGCAAATAACATCTTCTCTAAACCTCATACTCAAAGAAAGGATGTCTTTCTGTTTTAAATTTTTTTCAATTCCCGGATAGCTTTGAACTCCACTTGTCGTTACATTTGCATTGAGGGTTTTCAAACTATGAGCCGTATATTTGTCGCGTAACAAAAATCATAAATCCCTATACGCTATTCAGGAGATGTCACATAGTCCTCTGAAAATGTTGAGGTGGACAGACACAATGTCTTTTGAATGAAAACTTCATGACCTTGAAAAATCTCATTATTAAAGACTCTTCTAAAACCGAAAGATACCCCTTCTTAAAGCATAGAATTCGAAGAAGACGCAATTCACCACCACATAAATACAAGGAAGGTTATTTTGTGCGTTTTCTCCATGGACAATATTTGATTTTCTAGGAGCATCGAAAATCAATAAGGAGAATTCGTGCTATTTTAGCAGTCATTCGTAGTAGCGTGCTTTTTGCCGGTGGCTGGAAGAAAGAGCATTCAAAAGTCGGCGTCTTTACGCGAGTGAAATATACTGAGCTTTTGCTGCACGATGATTAATCTCACAACCCTACCTAAGCAATCCTTTCTATTTGAAAACGAGTTTCAGAATTTCGGTTAACATTTCATGAGATAGCACATAAAATGTGAGTTTGCATATGTTAAAATGAATGTAACAGATTTCATCAGGCTCATTAGCCCCATAATCAATAAAGGATGCAGTGAATGCGACCCAGAGGCTCAAGATAACAACACAAAACCATGCCTACGTAAGTCAGAAGGCACAATAAGAGCGCAATCCGTTCGTAGAAGGCAAACTGGGTTGGAATTAATGGGCAGAGTAAGGCCTCAAAGGTATAATTAGATGTCAGTTTTAATTCTCGAAGGCATTTTCTATCGAATTCGCATAGCTTGAGCTGTAGAAACAACGGTGGCACAAGCTAATGTGCAAGACGAGCGTGTAATTAAGACTAGGCATCAAAGCTATTGAGCTTCTTTTGATGTTTGTGGACCAAAAATAGACTTCGTTCATGATAGAACTTGGAGAGCAAATTGTCCCTTGCTAAGGAAGAGAAGTGGCCACTCACCATGGAGTATGGGAATCTGTGATCTTCCTTCAGTAGGGAATTCATGATGGGTTCTAACTGAAAAGCGTCAACGGCCATAGATTCACCCGATGCCTCGTAGAAGAGTCGGCGAACACGGGGTAGCATGGTTTCGTACTGCGGGTCCGGTTCAGCCAGAGAAAGGCTGACATCGCTGAAATCTATTCGGCCAAGTGCGGGACTACAAGAGAGGTGATAACAACCCAGAAAATTTAAATAACGCTTAATTTTGAGCAGATCAAATGGATATGAGACTTCTCGATGAAAAGCAACGGCAACACACAACGCAGGGTAGATACCCATGCCTTTGCTTCCATACTCATTTTATAATAACATCTTGGATAAAGGTGGTCTACTGCTACGACGAAAACATAAAATGCCTCATTGTACAGTAACGAGTCATCGAACCTGACCTCTCCGGACTTTTTATACGTGTGAATATTTGAAAGAAATTCGGTTACAGCTAGAACCTAAAAGAATACAGGAAGGTATACATTTGACTACACTCTCATTAAACAAATTTGACCTTATAAGGTAATCGAAAGTCAATAGAAAACGTCATACTGTTTTGGTGGTCATTTTGTATCGAATGCGGTTATTGCAGGTGGTGGAAATGGAGCACATTCAAAAGCCGACAGTCTGACGGAACTAAAACACCTTGGGATTATGCCACCAAATGAGCATTCTTACAGCCCCTAACTAAATACGCATTTCAGGACTTTGGCTAACATTTCATGGGATTGGCCGCTGGCTGTATGTGAAAAACAAGCATCTGTGGTTGTTTGTCGATCTCCAACGTTCTGTGGCTTGCGTGTCTAGGTTTCTCTGGTATTGAATAGAGGCTGACGCAAGGGGAGGACAGCGTTCACCAACAAGTTGCGTTTACCTGTAGGGCTGAAGACAAAAGATTCCGCCCAGCCTTGGAGCGGAGGCCCAGTAGCCCACAATGACAGTTGCAGAGTGACTAACAATCAGTAATAAAGGGGTGTTAGCGATAAACGGGAATTCTGGAAAAGTCACTTCCAAGTTATTGGCCGTCAGCACCCAGTTGGGTTGACGCACGTGGTTTACACGTGAGCTAGTTTGGTTCTCACATCCTAAAATACGGTCACACAATTCAACATACAACTGCGTATGCCAGCCGGATCCGAGATGAAACTAAGAGGAACTCATGAAAATATAATCAAAAGAAAGTGTCCGATTTTAGGGGACAGACTGCTTTAATTGATGCTATCTACCCAGGAACGGACAAGCTTAGCATTGAGCACAGCATTAATCAGGCGGTTAAGAGGGCAACTAAATCAGCCGGCTAGTGTTTACTTGCTTTGTCGTTCTCTTTCACGTTAAATAGGCCAGAATGGATGTCTTCTTATTCTTGGTCGGAATATGCATTCGTCAATAGCGTGCCTATTTATTCCCGTCCATGATGACAGTATGAAGATAAGGCTGAAAGGAGAATTTGAAGTTTGGGCTGCATCAACTACAGCTAGGCCTGAATATCATCGGGTGGATAGTAGGACTATGGAGGAGGCAGTGAGAGTGTCAATAGATGACCTCAATAGGAACAAATCGGACGGCATTGCTCAGTCTACTCGCAATGAATCCTTCCCCAAAGTGTTCTAGACGAGAGCTCCAAAGCAAAACCAAACGCATATATTCCATCGTCCGAGCAAACTAAACTGGAGAATGAAATCTCTAACTATTAGGATCCTTGACCAAAACTAGCAGAAGCCCTCTGACTTATTCCAGTCTTCCCGGGATAGGGGTTGGGGTTTGGTTGGCTGCCAAGTGAAAACTAGCCAAAAGTAGTCACTCCAGTTTCCCCTGTCTTTGTCGCTTATACTTCTCGAATAATAACTATTCATCCTTGTGTGATCATCCGCGATGGCTCTTGACAAAAAACTCCAAATTAAGATAAAAACGCTGGCACTTTAGCCCGTAGTCAGCCTACGTAGATAGACTCACTTCTCAGGAGGTAGAGCGTGATCGATAGTAGCATTGCATGCCTTTTAAAAGCCCATTATTGACAAAACGGGCTTAATAAAATCAGTTCGGAAGATGATTTTAACGAATATTTCCGGCCAATGTAGTCAGAAAACGAAAACCATTCGTGAAATCAGGGTCGCTAGGTTGTTTACGTTGATTTCGGAATGAAAACTAAATACTCTATCCGTGAGATATGGAAAGGAAGGAATTTGATAGGGGAGGCCTATGCGAGAAATGAGGTTATAAAACGCTTGTAGCCAGACCCTAACACCAATCCGGTTGCAAGGAGTGGGGGTGGGATGGCTATAAACATTTTTCACCTAGTGCCCCATAAGGCTCTTGGGTGGAAAACCACCGTGAACTCTGACTGCTCGACTGCCTTGGATTTGCTCTACAAGATTAACTTACGTCAATGAACGATCCGCTTGTTCAAAAAGAATACGTAAGAGGAAATTGCCAGGTTGATCGGCTGAGTAGGTACACGGCACGAGCAGGTAGGCGCCTGGAGAAAACCTAAAGCGTTTTACAACCTCGCGGGAATCGTAAAAGAAGTCCACGCTGGCGATATGGCTGGTGGATTCGAAGAAGCGCCTGGTCATTGGCGGTGTTGCTCCAATCGGAAGCTGAACAATGGAGTGAATACAAGCTGAACCCCTGGGTCTTCACGACAAGATACTTAGAATTCACAAAATTATTTATACTTTCTAATTGGGGCGAACACTGTTGACTGAAATTTTTCTTGCGGCAGAAAAAAACAAAATGAAAATGAAAAAAACGTTCAAAGAGGACTTTTTGGCGTAATTAAATTCTTTACATCCTAAAAAGTAGGCCGGAGTTGCGCGATGAAACACATCAAGACAGTAATAACATCGAAAATCATCAAATGCATGTTTGCTGTGTGCAAACACGGAACTTCAACTATAAGCAAAACGAAGATTAAAGTCTATGAAATCAGCATAGCACTTTTCCCCAGAATTTACTGGCTGAAAAAAAGCGAAATTTCCTTAGGGATGTATCAGTGTTGGTTAGGCTGGCTGACTGCTAAAGAATGTGCATGTTATGATGCTGGGATGCCAAATTTTGTATTATTTAAGCATAATAGGATTGATGTGTCTTTATTGATAAGACTGCGGTTTGGATATGAGGTAATAACGAAACAACCTCGCCTACAAACATCTGTTTAGGCCATTCTCATTTGGGAGGCATGAGCGCCTCTCTCGGCATCAACCTTGTCCACATTCAGCAATGATGGCTAGAAGATTTAAATCGAATGAATCGTAACTAATTCTTTATGATCGTTATCGGAGGCCTTTTCTTTCCTTAAAGACTAGTGAAACTGGATGGATCGTGTGCCACTTTCACGTTCTCATAATTCATTTCGATTTGGATCCTAGACAACAAGCATAAAAATGCAAACGACAAAGACAGAGCGGTATCCTCCCGGTATCGATATATATTGCACTAAACCTCAAGCTACTAGACATGGCCGATTAATGAATATTCATTTATGGACGTATTCAGGACACTCTGATCATATTTTGACAGACAGTTGTAAGCACCATCTCCGTTGCAGCCATTAACACATTCAACTGGCAGAGTGAAAGACATTTCTAATAGCGCACCGGAAGCATTCGTCAGGGACATATTCAGTGTCTGCGCTTTTAAAAACGGAAACGCCCAGGTCTGCTAAATTGGGAAGAGTTGGTAAAGTAGAGTTTTTCTGCTAATCAGTGAGAGGGAAAGGGAGTAAACTCTCATTCCGGAATAAAAACTGCCAAAAACCGGCAACTACCGGGGCTGCGAGGTTTGTCTCGCCAATAAACAAGGAACTCGCGCCATTACCCGCTGATACTCCTCACGGTCCTCAATTTATACCTTGTCAGCGCCCACAGATCTGTTCATCAGCTCATCGAAAAAATGAACAGTCATCACAACTCCTCCAACCAGCGAAAGTGAACGAGAATATGTTACGTTTGTTCGTTGAGACTGACGAGGACCACCATTGGCCCAGAGAGGGTGCACTGACGATCGGCGTGGGAATCTGTTGATAACAAGGGGGGATTTGTGCAGCGTCTACCTCACTCTTCTCAATCTCCCCACGTTCCGGTGACAGGAGAGGATCGAGGCGACAGGTGACAGGCGGGAAGCGATAGCTGGTACGTCTGCCACCAGAAAGGTGCGTACCACACGTGTACTGATCTCTACACTCACATGAACGCTCCTTCAATGGGAGAGGTACTGGATCACACACAAACGAGGAGCGGCATAAACGATAGGCTAAGAAGGAACCATTGTCTTCTGATCCTCTGAGAGAGAGAGAGAGAGTTATCCAGTTAGCTGGCAGTCTTCCAGGCCAAGATGGCTAAAACATCACAGTAGTTTTAAAGCGCGCTAGCAGGGAAACTAAGTGTTGGATACCAACTGGCTCGACTTGACTCTTCCCTCGCGCATGGGCCAGAATACTACCTAAGCAAGGTCAACTGGTGTCTGGTGTTGCGTAAAATTTCCGTCTGACGCTTGCCACACGCACAAAAGTGTACACAGGAGCAGGCGCAATACATTGAATTGTGTTGATTGCAAAAAATTACCCACTTTGTAAAATGCTGAAAAAGATTAATTTTAGATTATGCTGCAGCGGAAGGGTTCAGAAGTGAAAGTGAGAGGACTACTTTTGATAATTGACGAATATAAAGCGCTAGATGAATTGAAAAAATTCTCAGGCACAAACAGCAGAACCTCGTTGTATGTCAGGTAAAAGTGGAGACAGAAGTGTTAACGATGCTCAATATAAGCGGTCGTGCAAGGTAAACTACACACCGGCCATCAAAAACTTAAAAAACAGCATTCAATAAGGGAAGCCCTGCAGACCATACGAGGAAAGCTGCATTATCGCCTGTAGGACTTTAAGCTGGACATGCGGTAAAGTAAAAAATTTCGTTTTCTGGTGCACTGTCTCTGCACCGACCATGTAGTGAAATCTGGCTCTTTTGAACAAACTAGAGTACTTTAGTTCCGCATGGTTGGGCCTCTACGCAGACAAGGCGGCATCAAAAATAGAGCGGAGATGCATTGGGAAAAGACAATGAGAGCGAAGGAGGGCTGACTGCCAACATCCCCTTTGGAGGTGGTGGACACGACATGGGTTGGGGCCTGATTGAAGGCAGGCACGACCATCTAGATGTCCATCTGGCTACGAGGACCACTTTATTTCGGATAAGTAATTATCGCAAATGTCAGCTTGAACTGCGCCAAAACACGGGTGGCTAGATAACGCCGATTAGGGAAATAATTAGCATGTAATTCGGAGGCTTGATCATTTAGACGCAATCTGGCGCTTTTTACCCAACTTTCGATGCCTTAGATACATAACTCGATTCAACCATTCTAATTTGAAGGGCTTCGTATTAAAAAATCTGCATCCCCCAAAGGGAAAAGCCATGGTATGCCTCATATTTAATTATTTTTTTCTGCGCCTTATAGAGAAAAAGGGAGTAAAC
Source organism: Spirometra erinaceieuropaei (assembly GCA_902702965.1). Lineage (NCBI taxonomy): Eukaryota > Metazoa > Platyhelminthes > Cestoda > Diphyllobothriidea > Diphyllobothriidae > Spirometra > Spirometra erinaceieuropaei. The sequence goes on from CACRXP010000096.1 coordinate 1,404,507, forward strand.
ACCTGGTTTCAGTGATAAATGATTTCACCCAGATAAGGAGCTCCCATTGGCATATTTCGCCACGACCTCCTCCCCTAATGAAATATGAACATTGACTTGATCCAGCTCACCTGCCTTCTCCCAGGGACACCTAAGTAATTAGTATTCCCTTTCTCGCAGAGATCCCCATCCAGTGGACCGATACTGTTTACCTTCCTTCGTCCACCTATCAGAACCTCCAAAATTCATTTTTGTCAAAATGGCCTCATTATTATTCGCTGAAAGCGCTTGTTTCCATTGACTGACTCACGTTTAAGATATCCAGATACAAACTTTAAGTGGGAGTAAGTTAAAACGAACAATTGTGGCTTGAAACTGTCTGTAAGAAGAGGACTACTTTGCGTACTCGAGGCGCTAGATCTAGCAGGTGTAAATTCTCCCTTCTGGCAAATCATGAAATGCTTTTATCGGTCCTTTCTTTTTCAGTTAGAACCTCAGGTTTCTTAGCGAATGCTGAGTAATTAAAATTGCCGAGAAAAACTGGTCATTCCATCAGAGACAGTTCAGATCTACAAGTTTTAAAAGATGGCTGGAATTATGCCAGTGTCTTGTCATTTGAAAGTTATCGGCTGTTGCATCCCCAGTCACCCATGACCGGAAATCGCTCCTTGTAGAAGCTTACCTTTCTGATCGGTTCGTATTCCAAGTGTTGATACTCTCTTGCTGCAGAGCGACTGGCGTAGGGTTTATAATACTTAAAATTAGACATGCTGACTAAAATGTCAACTGGCGACATAAATCCGCAGCCAGGATGTCCTAGTGACTCTAAATACATCCGTTTGCAAAGTCTAGGCAAGGTCTTTCTGTCAGAGCAGTGGTCATTTTGGAGATTTATATTTTATGGGGGTTAGTTCTACTGTCAGTGGGGTGATCGGTTTCCCACAGGAGCGACGCCTACCGTAACGGTACAAATTCCCATCCGTCCCCTCGCTTCCATTCTGTGTGCTATTCGGACCTGACTTTGAATGAAAATGCTTTATATTCACTTGTAATACGAGCCAACTAGAGCTTACGTCGGAATCTAGAAGGCGAATCCTAGGGTTGGCATGCATCTTCTTACTTTTAATGCCAGGAATAGTAAAGAGACCCTACGGTAGCCTCGCTGAGGAGGTCGACGAGAACCTCTGGCAGAGTAAACTCATTACTTGTAAATTTTCGATTAGCTTTTTTGAGGCTATATAGAAATCGCCGAAGAGCGTGCCTTTTAGAGATAATGTGCCTTTCCAAAGTCCAAACGACAAAGTGATGATGGGATGGCTACCTCACAACGGGTTAAAATACTAAGTTGTGATGCAAATGAATGTGACTAATGGTGTTGGATTAAACCTATTTTGTGTGAAATAGCGAAATAATGAAGTTGCATCGGAAACGACAAAACCTGTAAGCTGTCGCCTAGAACGCTTAAAAACAGACCAATAGCACACAAAAGCCCACCCGATAGAGGACAAATCCAATACTGAGCAGGCGAGGAGCACGGTGTCGCAGCGGGCGCGCATCTGATTGGAGGAGCGCCACGACCACCGAAGCCAGACCCTCGGGATCGCCGACGTCAGGCGAGGGGATGTTCATTATATACTGGGGATTGGCCCAATGACTGGCTCGAACAAAGGGTCTGCCACCAGCGGTAACACCACGAATCCAACACCCGAATACCCGGCCCACAGTGTGTTGTTGACCGGCAGTCGAGGTGGGGAGAAGCGAGTCCTGAAGACCGTGATTGTTGGTCAGGATACCGCTAGTGAAAGCAGGCCCGTTGCCAGACCCGCTAGGCATCTCCACAACATGACAGATATCCAGGTAATCGAAGTTTGCCAGAAAGTCCTCCATTGACATCCTGTGGAAAGTAAACACAACCATGCCACTGGTTTATACAATGCATTAAAGTCGGTACGAGCAAAGGCAGAATGGGACTCAGAAGGGATATATGAGATACCGGAAATCTGACGCTTCCAAAGCAGCGAAATTAATCCAACGGGAGCTTTTGCAACTTCAAGAAAGCAACGTCATAACGAGGACAGCGATCCTTAAACAAACTTTGTTTGTAGAGCTAAGTGGTTTGTCCTGATTCCGCTCCATCGTCTACGTGCGGGTACTTTGGGACGTTAACTCAATGATAACAATTCACCAGTCGGATAGAATACACCGACAGGGGGGTAACGTTAGATTGCGAAAAAATTAACGCAGGTCGAATTGCTGACCCCCACTTTTCCCACCGGGTATTATGGAGGACACACTCGCCGGCTGTGGACACCGACATAGCAAGACACGATGGCTAGAACAAGACGTTTGTTGGCCTGAATTTTCGGATGCTTATTTGAACTCATCAACAGAGACAGACGCGAGTAAGGGCGACGCGGATATAAAGCGTGTAGTATTTATTGTACGTAGTTGCCATGTTACCGGGCGTAATCATTGGCACTGCTCTATCAGAGGAACAAGTGGAACGAAGTTGGGAGGTGGGTTGCTAGATTCCATGTTGAGGGGGAGGTGACGCCTTTTAACCATGAGAGTTTTCTGTCCTTTTACAGGTCGTTTCAGTAAAACCCTGCTCCAGGCATTGATACAGAAACGTTGCGCGGATGCCTTTCAGGTCCCACTTTACCGTGCAGATGAGCAAACAGAGAGTAACACAGAAAAAAATGTTTTTTTCGTCAATTCTTTCCGGTCAACGGAGTAGATTCTGAAGGAGCTGTCTGAATAAGGTCTTGTCTTTTCAAAAATCCAACCTTTACTTTAGGTCGCACGAAAATTGCAGCCAAAACTTATTCATAAAATTTTAAACGCTACAACCATTCTTTCTTTAGCATTCTTTCTTAGCATTCTTTCTGCGCCCCTTATTTCAGCTCCGGAAAAAAAGTGATTATATTCATGGATATAACTCTCAGGGTCGATAAGTTCCGGATAGGCAAAATCTGAAATGACCATAAGCACGGAGAAGACACTCATCGGGCATGGAGATGGTAGTCCCTGCCAGTGCTCACCACTACCATGAGGCAATTTGCTTTGCTGAGAAGGGTGGCCTCGAAAAAGCACGAATTTTGAAAGAGTTGGAGTGAGATACTTTATCATAGGGTCGCCCCAACAGCCATTTCGGCAGCAAGCTGGAGATGTACATGATCGTCGCATGAAGCACTCTGATATTCGGCGCTGGAAAGTGAACTGACCACTAACGCCAAATGACGAAGTTTAACTACTTCCGCCGGAGTTGTTTTTGGAAGACCTTGACCGTGTGGTAGTTGCGATTTCCTCAGGATTTTCGACCGACAGCTATTCTGCCAGCGTTCGTAGACTGTGAAAAAATCAAAGATGACACAGTGGCATGTCGAGAAATCTATTCAGGTGTTTCTGGATCAATCACGTTGTAGTGGTCAACCAGAAGAAGCAATCAGGGTAACTAAGTGGTCACAGGACGCCATGAACTGGTACAATGAGGAATTTCGCCAAGACCAGTCGAACCTGCAATAAATGCCAGAAGTTTCAGTTCACACCCAGTGTCTTAACTGGACAAAACAGTCTCTTCCACATTAACCGAAATGTCAAAAGGGCCACCCAATGTATAACCTAGAATTTGTTCGTAACAGTTAAATGTGAATCGTCAATAAACCTCAATAAGATGAAAGGGCATGTGCGCCTACGGGAGAATAAGTGCTCAAATGTATTCGACGCGGAGGGCAGCAGAGTTAGACCGTGGGTTTTCACAATAAGAATCGCAACACACGAATGCAGTTGCGAGGTAATCGAGTGTCACAAGTAACGTCGTTTTATTGAGGTCGCTTGCCGTTGGGAGGAAGGATGAAGCGGCAGGGCAAAATGGCAGCCGGTTCAAAACCTCCACGTGCCCTTATCAATGCGTCTTCTGGCAGTTTTCCTCGACACAGAGGGCACTATCAAATATTTCTAGCTCTGTAGGCGTCCAACCTCCTTTTCGTTCGAGAAAATGAACTCAGTTGAAGGCAGAGTCTGGTCCCATTTGAGAAGAGGAAGCCACGATGGCTGGAGCAAGAATTTCATTCGCTTGCAGTTTTGAATTCACATTCAAACCAGGAAACAGAGCGAACTCAATATAAGGGTAATGGATGAACAATGTGTGAAGTATGCGTTGAACGCAGTAGCTGCGCCACCTTATACATATCAAAATTAGCAGCTCGGACGAAGTTTCCCTCTCTTAAATCTCGCAAGACCCGCCAAATGACTCTAAACACTTCCTGGGTCAAATGGTCGAGCAATCATCACACCAACGTCCAACACACGTGATAAAATTGCAGCAATTAGCGGTGCGAATATCGGCAATCAAACAGTCATCATACCAAGTGTAACGATCTCTAATGAAGGGGGGAGCCGCGGTAGCATGGCAACTTCATCCTGTGAATACCGCAGCCCCCTGTGCATGAACCACCCGTATCTGCTTTTGTCTCTGATGATGGGTTCGAGCAGGGATCCGAAACGTCAGGCGAATAAAGCTCTTGTTCCAACGATTGTGTCTCCTTCACGACTTCCTGGCCTCTCGGCAGGACTTTTTGCCTAATCATAGAGCGCTTGACGGTGGCCTCCGGCCCATGTGCAACCCAAACTCCAAATGAAGTGAGATGGCGACTGGCAGCTTCCCAAGCGTGCTTTGCTTATGGGAGCGCTGGCCAAAACGTGGGGGCAAGATCCTATTTAGTAGCCGTACCTGTTAGGGATTAGGGCTAGGGGTTGGACGTTAGGGGTTAAGGTCAGGGGTTCGGGTCCAATGCGGCTTTGTTTCCAGTATCTTTTGCGTAGGCATCGGTTGACGAAGTTGCGCCGGCAACTAGTCGCTCTTAGAAGCGATGGGGCGTACTGTACACTGGCAGTCCTGCTTGTAAGGACATTATACTATTTTCGATGGATGGGAAAAGCAAGGAAGTCCGGTAGAATCGTTTCTTCCTCTTCAAAGTACATTGTTCGTCCGGAATGATGACAATTCCATGATCTTTGAATGCCAACACCCGATCGTATTTGATGACGACGAAGATACAATACACATACCGAGTCCAGAACGTCGATCTGTGGTACCGGATGACTAGCAACTCCGAACGTTACAAGAGAGCCGCGGCCATAGGTAAAAATATTGGTGAGCCCATTGGTGTGTCCTTCACCTGCCCATAAAATAATCCTACAGAAGTGAAGTACATACTGCGACAGAACCTCAGAACTTTGACGACTTGGGCGTGCCCGAGGTAGGTCCTCGTTTTATAGTGTTTGCTGTGCAGAGGCAATTCGGTGGTCTCAAGTGCCAGATTATAGGGAATAGCGGTTAACGGCGCGACATCAAAAGATGCCACAGCCTCGTTTAGTAGGATAATTAGCCGTTTCAGTTTCTCGAAGAATTGGAGAACTAACATTTTTGCCTGAATAAACCGGCAGAAAAGTTAAAGGTCCAGAGGGTCATTTTGCCGGACCGTAGGTAGGAGCGTCCTTAAGAGAGGCCATGGACCGGAGGAGGATGCACACTTTGTGAAAACTTGGAAGCCATAGAAACGGTCCGAGGCCGTTTTTCGGCTTTAGCCATGCGACATTCTATGGTTGACACTGTAGCTGCCAGTATTACCCCGCAATAATTTCATATGCCAGCATTTTTAGGGGGGTCAGTTTCACATGGACCATGAAAGTGACTATCCTTCAGTAAGCTTTTGTCCTGCTGGAGGTAATTTGTCCTGACAAATAGGACGGTGGAGCATCCCTTGTCAGCATACACCATAACGATGTCTTTGTCGGTACTGAGTTTCCTTAATGGATCGCATTAGATCTTGGGTAATGCGTCAAGTACCTCGTAAGTCACGAGGAGCGACGATGCTCGATGTCAAATAAGGTTCTCCTTCCCGTCCGTCGCTACCCTCAGAGATCCAGCAGACAACTTTGACATCGACTGTCTGGAATGAGACTTGATGTCGCAACACTTGCACCTGTTCCTCCGTCAGATGTCCTGACAACCGGTTGCTATCAGTCTAACGTCTTCGGATGACATTACACCAGATAGAATGTGGAACGTGTTCTTTGGCACACCACCGTCTATCGCTCCCCGTTCGCAGGCTCGTTCAGTCATCCTATGCTGGAGTAGTTTCGTACCTTGCTCGTTCGTAAACCTGTAGCACCTGGTCTTCTCTTGATTTCTTGCTTGCATCGGCTGCTCGCTGTTGCCACTCCGAGAAAACGAAGTAGCCTAACCCATATTACCAGGGTCCGAACCGCTTGCCCTTAAACCCCGCAGCACTTGCCTAACAGTTGGGGTAACGTATGCGCGGATTTGGAGACCCTCCATTGCTCTCAGACACGACGTCTAAACTTAAACCCAGATCACTAATGGTCTGAATATGAGTACCTAGGCACCCCCGTGGATTGCCAACCGAGTTATCTCAAATACAATTTCGGCCGTTTTGAAAGGGCACGTCTCTCTGCTTCATATGCCCAAATTTACAACGCACTTCAAGATCAGAGAACCTGGAGATCAAGGAAGACGAGGATGCCGAGGAACGTGTTAAAAACGAGATGAAGGAAAATAAATATACCGAAATCCCAGAATTAAGGTCCTGACTACATATGGGTGCGAGCGCTCATTGCAGATAAAATCTGAACATGAGGGATCCGGAGGACTTAAACTCGGATCGAGTTAATACAATATCAGCAAGGGAGTCGACCTCGTAGAATCGTGAGGTGTGATAGAACATTTGGGCGCACGACAGAAATTCAAACGCCTAAACCTATTGTCCCAACATCATTAAAGCTTTTAATAACTTCCGGTTATCAATGAATAAAGACAAGGAAGACGACTGCATTCTCACAGCCTAATCTGGTGCCCCGTCGATGATTACTAGTAAAAATTCCCAATAGGGGATTAAACACAGTTTCTCTAATGACCGGGAACTCGGGCGGCGCCTGTGGTTAGGTCAAACAAGTACTGCTAATAGAACTTGCATGTCTCCATTGATCTCGGGAGGGTTGTGTCAGCAGAACAGGTCCCAGCAATAAAAATGTTCCGATTAACTGTCGTAATGGATGAGCAGGCTGTGCGTCAGCGAACTTTGATCTAGCCTTCACTTAGTTCGAACCGAAGTTCAAATAGATTTCATGCAGGAACGCTTTTATACAAACTGATGACAAACTACTCAACGGAACACCAGGATAAGACGGTGGGAGAAAGAAGCGAACGTTAAAATAAACCGCCGAATTTTTCAAAGGGGGTCTATGGGGTCATAGTGATGATAATGGGAAACGATACATACTATGCCATAATGAGCAAGTTGAAATCACATCTGAGCGTAGGACTTGAAGCTCAGGGTCGAATAGACTGCTTCAAAAGGGACGACTACAGGAAAACCGAAGGCAACAAAAAACCCACAGCGAACGACCATTTGATTTTTTGTGCCACCGGAAAAGCCCGGCTTATGCAAAGTACAGCCTCCAACTTGTCCGGTATATTGATGTGTCTGCATTAAAGGGTCGAAAGGAAGTGAATTTGCGAAACTAGGTGATATTTGTAAGGGAGGGGAGGTTGCTCCTCTGACAGTTCGACCGCCAACCAAGTACCGATGCCATGCAAACCACTGGGGGCTGCAGGGCGCTACTCTCAACCCAGTTACCAAAGCGCCTATCAAAAATTTCCTTCAAGAACGAGACTATTTCATTCTACTTGTCCTTCAATATCTTACAGGCTACACCTCAAATGTGCCCCACAGATCACTAGAACTGTTTAAAGGCCCCCATTAATTTTCAAGATTTAAATAGATTCTGCGCACTGACAGTTCAAAATTTGTGAGAGGATGACATGCATATTGTGGACTGCATTCGATGAGAAGCCGTTCGTGATTTTGTTGCATGTACTAGCGTAAAAAATACTTCCTAAATCGGCAGACCAAGAGCAGGTAAACAAACGTTCAAGGCATCTTCTGACGGACTAATGCAGTTTGCTACAAAGTAATCGCATGAAAGTATCTAGTACGTGTTCCCATCGTCTGTAGCTCGCATTTCGCCACCTGGTTTGACAACCACTATTACTTTTGCAGATGCATTTTTTGGTGCCAGCTCCCTCAAAAAACACGTCTTCCCACTAACTGGGGAAGAAACAATTGATTTTAAGGGACGCAATCCGTTATTAGCCTTCGATTGGTCTTCGTCATTCATAAAATCAATATCAACCTTCACGAGGGCCCGCGTACAATGTTTGTGCTGTAACCTGCCGTCTGACGAAGCAACCGTAGCAGATTTGCAAAAAGTGAACCGAAAGGATCCATATACCCGGAATGAAGAATAGCGTCAAGAATGCATTTGTAATTGACCCAGGTCAAAGCCGGTATCATTTATGCGCTGAAATATCGGCGTGAATCATTCAGACAGCAGGTACTGCGAAAGGAGATGGATGGCATAAATCAAAGCGCTTTATTTCGACGTCTGCAAAGGCAGGCTATGCACCGTTGAAATGGGTAGGAGGGCACCCACAGGGGCTACTGCGGATGTCGAGGATCGCAACAGCAGCGGTTATGACCGTCGTCCTGGCGACTTCCTACGCTGGCTCTGGGGCGTGCGTACGTTCACTCCATCGGCAGTCGCATGCAACCGGCTAGATCGGCCAATGAACGCGGACAGGCAATGGACAGTACAATCATCGGTATCAGTACCATCGTCGTCATCATCGTCGTCGTCGCCGCCGCCGCTGCCATCATTATCATCCTCATCGTGAGCAGCAGCAGCAGCAATGCGCGCGCACGCATGCCGCAACTGCAACGCCTCTGCTCGACAGCTAACGCATACAGGTCTCAGGCAATATAAATATGTTTGCGCACGAAGACACTATCAGCAGTTTACGCCAACAGTTGCGTGAAGGATTACAGGAGGAAGCGGAGAAGGAGGAGGCTGAAGGAGCAGTCACTCTGCCCTACAAAGTGGATGGAAAACTTAAATTTGCAGACCAGCGGCTGTGTGTGTGTCCCTATTGTCACCGTCACCCATCCCCCGCCACTGTCTGCACGGTCTCCGCAACAGCCTCAATTCAGCCGAATCTGGCTACGCGACGGCTTTGGCAGCCTTAAGTTGCATGGAACGCTACTGCGGAAACTTTTAACAAATGGGGAAAAACGCGAATTTTCTGTTGTCAGAACATGCCTGAATGGAGCAGAGTTTAAATGCTGACAGGCACGGTGACATCTGTTTTTAGGACGAATAAAATGAAAAGTGCAGTCGTAGTGAGGAGACGGCCAGAGGAAAGTGCAGAGTTCCCTAGGAATACAAACCAGCCAATCAGTTTGAGATGATTACGCGTGTCTTCTACGTGACCGGCAGAAAGTCCAAATATTGACTTATGCGTGCCTTTTCAGACATTTGAGCGCAATAGTTTTTACTCTCCATACCTCGGAAAGGCAGGAATCTCGGGAACACGGAGGCTGTCTGTCATCCTAACCCTGAGTCATCTGGTGCGTCCAAAGGTGGAAGATAGTGAAACGACTCTCAGCGAAGCTAACCGCAAAATAGGCATGCTCTCGGATTTAACGAACAATCGGTCATTAATCAGTCAGCGATACTACCAGCAGACGGGGTTGGACACCTAGTCGGCTAATTAGTCTCCTAAAAGCATAACAAACCACTGCGCTGTTACGGCATGGCAAGGGTTGTTGTCATCTAACAAGGCCCGACCTATCACTTCACAGAATCCTGTAACCGGTGTACAGGAGAGGGAAAAGAGACGCTCGCTCTCAAGTCCACGGGTGGCAGAAAATTTTCTCCCCGCAAAGCCACCCCACTCAAATCTCCTGCAATGAGCTAGGATCTATGAGAGTTTTTGGACGGAAGGAGGACTTCGCTACCGTCAAGTGCGAGCACCATTCTGACGTATCCAATCTTCTGAGTGAATATAAACAACATCCGGGGGAAACAGAACCGCCTGTGGTCGAATGAAATTGTCTACTTTCTCCCTTAGGAGATCAAATTACAATAATTTCTTCCATAATGAGGGCGGAAACAGAGCAGAGAATTCTTTGACAATGAAATAGAGCTGGCAGAGATAACATAACTAGAGCGACCGATGGATGGTGGGTCGAAAATCTACGTCTATTGAAAATAAGAAAATACAAACGAAAGAAACAAGAGTTAATCGTCGCATATTAGTTCAAAACTCAATAACACTGTGCGCCAAGTCCGTAAATGATTCTGGGCCTAAAATCATAGGTGCAAAACCGGTTGGGTACTGTCAAAAATACTTAACCTTTACTGTTTCCTTGTATGGAACAGTTTTAAATAGAGTACGGGATGTGTTTTCCATCGGGACTTACGACCGCCTGTGAGGGTTGTAGACTAAAAGTCCAAACAAAAGAGGAAATGCTCATAACCGTCCTCCAGTCAGGATAGCTCGGTGAATGCCAAACTCTTCTGACTGAATACTCGCGATCTCAGTCGATTCGACGCGATCCCCTTATTGCATTGGTGAGAAGGCGTTATTCCTTAATCAACTAATATGAGGGAGGAATGCTTCGACTATGCAGACCATGACTGCGGTATCGCAGGCGGATGACGGCAAACAAGCCAGTAGTAGCCATTCCCGTGATCTTTGCCAGTAAACACTTCTCAATTAGGGATCTTAGTAGCAATGCTACCGACTGCCGTGGCTGCAGACCAAGATTCCAAGGCAGGAATAGGAAGCCAAATTTCATCCTGCAATTAGGATAGATTGTTGAACACTCTATGCGGAACTGCAGACACCCAGGCGACAGTCAATAGTTCGGGTAATAAAATGTTGGCTCAACGATTAACTGGGCCCTGTTCAATTTCGTGAACCTGGATAACTGGGCTTGGGTATGGCCGATGGATGATTGAAAATAGGACAGACTCGGTCGTCATTACCCCTCCTGTAACGGTCCTCAGCAATTGCAGGAAGATACTACCGGAGACGGGTATTTTACTGGAGGGTTGTGGTTGCGGCACTATGAAAATGTTTCTGAGGCAGCTGGCCTTGTCTAGAGCAATTTCGTGATTTCACCATTTCAAACCCTCGGCATGGCGCCCTCTTATTTTTTGATATCATGCACTTTCATCCGTGTTCCCTCTCCGGAAAACTGCTTGAACGCGGTTGGGACGCACTGCGGTTTTGCTTTCCACCCGCATATGCTGTGTACCTGTGCTGAAGAAGCGAGGACAGAACAATGACGCAATTACAACACAGTCCCTCCGGAAGTTGGAAACAGAGTACGCGGTTTAATTAACGCGGTTTTATCTACAGTCTAGTCCCTAAACTCTGAAATCGTGCGTTTGTGGGGTGGCAGTAATTCGTCCACCTGGTAGCCGCCTCAATAAGACGGCTGCGGATAGAAAACTGCCCTTACTGGCTTAGAAGACACACTTTATAAACACATACAGACATTGTTTCCTGCTGACGCAGACAAATGGGACAGTGTGAAAGGAAGTCGGTTGATGCCACTTCCATAAATCACAGCCAGATGGGCGTGTGTCCGGGGCTTATCTGCGGGGCGTTTGCTCGGTAGTAAAATGAACAGCCCTTTACTTCCTGCAGACTGAAAAGGGATTTCATGCTTTTTCAGAAATCTAGGCATACGTATTCACCGTTTACGTTGCCTCCAGCGGACAGTGGAACAGCCCTCCCCCTCCCCGCGAAGGTTAGCTGCAAAATAAGTTGGCTTCCGCGTCTGACGGATAAACAGTCGTGGACCGTCAGCGACGGTGCTACCGGGGTGGAGAAGGCTGAGGTCTGGCACGTAGACTGCCTCATGACGTAGCGAAAAACTTGATAATGACACAACGAGAAGATGAATGTGAACCTTCGCTAGATAAGTTCGCTTGTCATCACTGCAAGAACTGAAAGATAACATCGGACAAGCAATTCGTGCGGCTTGTGTGAGACCTATTGTGCTCAAAGTCCCGAGCAACCTCATAAAAATGTTTCACTGAAGTGTTAAAATCCGTGACGCGGCGTCTGGAGGACCAGACGCGTTCCGGAACCATGGTCCACTGGTACGGGTGAATCACATATGGGCCGAACTAGTAAAGCAAGGACGAACCCTCGGATCTGAATGTTGTAGTGTGCGAGCGTTTCTGGACGTTAATGTCAAAGGTCTGACGGTGTGTAGACTTTATTGGCGGAAACCGGATGTCCGCTACCTGTCCGAAATACGAATGTCTGACTCAGGTTATGGGAAAATCAAGATTCTGGAGTCAATTCACATCTCACACTATACCGCAGCGGCCCAGGCGAAACGGTGTGGAGATCGCCCTCGCGTAATAAGCGAGCCATACACTACTTGCATGGGAATCAGATAATGGCCGGTTGGCTTACGCACAATAGAGGGGTCACTCTACAAAAATCTGTCATCTCCGCGTACGTATCAACATCAAGTGTCGACCAGCGCGATAATGCAACCTTCCACTAGCGACTGACAGAGGTAACTGACAGACTCCTTCGTTGTGATTCGCTTATTACTTCTCGGGAGTAGAATGACAGGACTACGTCAGGAGACGCTTTAAACAGTCCTCTCATTGTTCTTCTTGTATTTTGGCTGAAAAGTCGACCTCCATGGAAAAGGCCTCAAACGATGGTGATACTCGGAAACCCAAATAACTTAGTCGTCAAGTTAGTGGAAGGCCCTCAGCACTGGGGGGATTCTGTTCGCCATGTGAGTAGCGGCCTTTCATTTTGATCCAACTGTGACAATCTTGGCGACCTTGATGGGATTCGAACCCACAATGGCAGGGGGAAGGCTCGTGCACGGCCAACGCTCTAGCCACCTGGGCGCCTTTATTGCTGATACCCAAAAACTCAAACAAATTTTCGTCGAGTTGATATTAGGCCCTCTGCACTGAGGGATTCTGTTCGCCATGTTGATAGCGGTTTTGTTGCTGACAGCCCGGCCAAAGTCGCACGCGGACGTGAGCAGCTCCAGCACCTTCTCAACTTCAGTGAGCAATAGAGCTGGCCTTCACTCCCTTCTGCAGCAGACCGTCGTCTCTCTCCAGTGCCATGTGGCTCACATTTTCAGGAAGAAACCACAGATGCAATACTGAGGCAGCGCGGCGAAGTGACTTCCGGAGAGGACGCCATTCCTACTGAAATCTACCAGTCCTGTGCCGACATTCTGGCGTCACGGCTCCAGTACATGGATGAACAAGCGTGGATAGGTGAGGCCATTCCAAATGACCAGGGCTTGGGGGATCCTTGCTACTGTCTTCGTGAAGGGAGATAAAATGAGGTGCGAAAAATATTGCGGCATGAACTTTTTTGACATTTCTGCAAAAATCATCGTTTTCGTCATTCGTGGGCAAATTCAGAGCCCGAGTAACTTTGGGACTAGGCCCAGTGAAACCAGATTTTGAGGCGGACGTGTGTGCGCCGACCAGATATCCACAGTGCGACGCATTCTATCACACCATCATAGCTATCAGGAACCGACGGCCGCCTGAATTGTTGAATTCATCGCAGCTTTCGATTGTGAGTCCCTGTGGCGAATAGTGGGACTAGATGGTATGCCGAAGAACATAATCGTCATGACCAGGGCCTACTATCAGCCTACCACTTCATGAGTTCTAAACCACAGTGGTCTTTCTAAACCGTTCGATATTCAGTCCGAAGTTCAACAAGGTTGTGTCCTATCGCGCATTCTGTTCAACTGCACCATCGATAGGATTTCCAAAGAGTCCTCAAACACGGTTGTGACGACGTTTGATTTTCGCTTAGGCGCCAGCCAAATATTCTTGATGACATTGACGCTATCCCCTGATAACCCCACACTTCGGCGGCATACAAACCGTGGTGTCGCCGATGAGTGATGTCGCTCAATCGGTCGGCATATCTACAAACACCGTTTTCGAGCTGCTTCCTCCCACCAGGCGAAGCATTCTCGGAATTAAATGGTCTTCAGCGTGAGGAAGTAGACAGCTTTAAGTACCTTGGGGTGCGGGTGCTGCCGAATCGACGGAGAAAGGGCGACCTTCATTCCCCAATCGATACTGCTCGCATGATTTTCGCAATTCACAGAAAATGTCGGTGGATCTGTCCTGACATTACCATCACTATAAGCGTGAAATCGTTTAACCATACTTACCTGTGTGGGCCTCCGGAGCACCCAACCGGATAAAGGGACAAAGAATACACACTTCGTCGTTGGAACAAGCATTTTATTCCTCTGGCGTTTCAAATTTAAACTTGAGTTCACTGGTAGACGAACGTCAGAATGTAGGGTACACGTCGCAATTACCACCTGGATGTTGTCCGTGGGTATATATTGGCAGTTAAAAAGGTTGAATACTGGGGCTCCGGAGCCATAAGCAACTCCTGCGTTTCGTCGCACAATCAGGAAGACCAGTGCAACTCAAACGCGACTTCGGATACCTCCAGTAGTAGTCGAAAGAGTCTGAGTTCGCGGTTAAACTAGTGGAGCTTTAAACTAGATAACCAGCATCCTGGGGTTCTCATGCTAGTTTTTCCCTGCCTGAGATCGGGGTATGGACAGACGATGGCAAAAATACGCCGAAAGTGGTCATTAGTGTCGCCTATATATTTGCTGACATTCCTGCGTACTTGACACCCTCGACAATTCTCAATTTCGCTTTTGTATGCCGAGAGGAGAAATTAATTCATGAGAAAATTGACCAGGAACAATATAAAGGCAGCAATAGCTTTTTAAATGGAGTTTTGCCCATATAATCAGCACTTAAGCCTTGTCGAGTATTTTTAGGTTACAGTCTACGTTCGGGAAATTTATGAGGAAAAGCTATCACCTAAAGGTATTTTTGTTCTTAGTAGTGTAATCAGAGGAAATTAGCGTATTTGCTCTTTCTGGAAGGGACTTTTCAAAGACGGCCTGACAAAGACGGGCTAGAAAGATAATGATTTCGTTGGAGGAAGCGTTCGCCATTTATTGTCAATAAGAGTCCTTGGAGTGAGTGAGTGACAGTGCGTGTAAGAGAGAGTGAGTGAGCGAGAAGGAATGAGAGAAAGTTCACACAATTTGGCTGCCTTTTAACGGAGCAAGCAAGCATCTTTCCTGCACAAGTAATTTTTGAGAAATATCAAATCGCATATCAAAGCTTCCGACAAGAGGTTTCATCATTAATAATCTTACCGTATCGGAAAAAGTACAAGATAGAAAAGGCTGTTAGCTTTAACTTATAAGGAAGACGATTTTAGTCTTCATTTACGGGGTACTATCGTCATGTTGCTCCAAAACTGATGGAATGCTCTTTCAGTAGTGAAGAAATCTGATCACCGGACAGTATCTCAAAAGGAGAGGCGTTCAAAGACGTTGGCGAGCCACATTTCTGACGTTTTAAGTAGTAGTATCGGATTGCTATCCTCTGAGACCGGTGAACCACCTGCTCTTCGTCCGTCACGTGTTTAATCGGGTCCAAGGTTTGGCCAGCCACTGCTGCTGTCGATCTTATTTCGTCGCCGTTTCTGCAGTAGGCAAGCATCAGCATAATCCCTAACCCTAACCCCTAATCCCTAACAGGTGCGGCTACGAAATAGGATTGTGCCACCGCCGCTTTCAAATGAGTTTGTGAACACCGCGGCATCCCTCCCTGTACCGAGCGCCGTGGCCTTGTAACTCAGCATTGGACGGTGATTCGCGCCCGAGGGTCGATGACGGTGCATACGGTGTTGAGGCGGGTGCTGGCAACAAGGGGAGTACAGATACGTGATAGATCGTGCAGGATCGTTCCCTGATCTTAGTGCCTCACTTTGGTGGGTCAGACGGAGCAATTTCGACTGCTTCTTGTCGGGTAGTAGCGCAGAACTACATGTGCCGCGCTATGACCTCCGGCCAAGCGGGCAGATGGCATTCGTGGCTTTTGTCCTTGCCTTCCTATGTGATCATCCAGCTTAGGTCTGTCGAAGTTGAAATCAAGGCCCATCTGCGCAGCTCCACCGCGGACGATGCGCGCGAATAGCTCAATTTCCGAATCGCACAGTGCATAAGGTGAATCAGCGTCCAAACACGGGAAACTGACACTGCTTTTGGAAACGTCGTAGAATTGCTGCACGCCCCGCTGAAGGTCTTCTCTTCTGAAATGTCTCTAGATCTAAATCTGCCGGCTCGTACTTTGCATATGCACGACAAGTCATGAGGTATAGGCGGGGTGACTAGACCAAGTCGAGGTAACACTCACCAGAATTCACCCTCACCCTTCACCAGGCCGACCTTGACGCGGTCCTCGGGAGGCAGGCTGAGCCACTCAGAAGAGCCTTCTGACCAACTGCCCACCCAACCAACGCGCGCCGAGGGCCAGAGATTGCGCAGTCGCACGAGACGCACCAATCGGGCACCTGAAACGTCGGTCAGGCGGAGCTTTCGACAGTCCGTCAGTCCAAAGGCCTGACCGGGCACAAAACCGGTGGGCAGAACGAAGCCGTGGCTAGGGTTTCCTTTGGTCTGTGAGGGGGGGGGGAGCGGAGAAAAGTTAAATTTGAATGGCAGCGAAGACATGAATGGAAACACTTTTCTGCATTTCGTTATTGTATGCAGTACCGTACGGCGGCTGTGTCAAAATGCCATTTTGTCAATAAGAGAAATACACTGCAATGAAGGCTATCATGGAAGCATGTGAAACAAAACGGCTGTATCTGACCTGGTATCCACGGATAATATTTGCGTCCGAGATCGAAGAAGCCACAATATTATCTCTTAGGACGCACGGGGCAAATAACGGATATATATTTAAGTGATTCTAACGAACGAACGTACGAGGATGTTTCAGAGACTCAGCACGGTATTGGGATAATTTTTGTACTACTGTTATTATGCATAAAAAGAAGTTCAATTTCTGTTACTGGACAGGCGGGCCGAAATGTGGACGGCGTAGCCCTGGAAAATTTATAAGGTCCGATGTCAGCCTGTGCTGTCAGGCCACAATCTAAACAAAGGAGGCCGTAAAGATTGCAACGAACGCCTCTTTATAACATATGTAGGCGGATTTCGTTAGACTGACAGTGTTGGCCACAAGTTACATACGAAGAATGACGGCCTATCTTTCTTGAACGTACGCATCCAAAGGTGGTAGAATGGAGCATTTTAAAGACCTTTGCATCGTGGACATAACTGAATAAAGTGATTTCTCTACACGTGAACTTTGTCCGCATCCACAAAACAGGAATTACGTAGCGCTTGCTTGTATTAAAGCTGGTGTCATGGAAAGACTCTGGATGATGAAGTCAGCTGTTTCAAATTTCGCAGAAAATGCATATGTTGGAGGATTCGTTAAAGACATGCTCCTTGGAAAACCCCAATCCAAGGATATTTTAGACATAGAAACGCCAATAAAACTGTGTTTAAAGGGCTCATTAGACTGGTTGTCGAAAATGAACCTGCGGAAAGTGACGATACCTTTCACACCGATAACAGCTATTTAAATGTGCTCAAATGTCTAAGTTTTCGACACTGCAGCAGGTGTAGAACCAGGAATAAATTTCGCAGCATTTCACGAACGCAATCGTTAGGCACCAATACGGGGCAAATAAAAACCTGCGAGTGTGCAGTGATCACTGGGGCGTCTTGGACACAATCTTTGTCGCGTTTTCTTTAGTCGGCTGGGTTAGATCGCAGTTGGTAGCCAGGAATGGGGAAATGGACGGCGACCTTAACCCTAAACCTAATCATAACCTTAACCTTAAACGTCAACCGTTAACCCTAACGGCAACCTTAACCCTAATCTTAACCGAAATCGTAAAAGTAACCGTAGCCCTTAGACATAGCCCTAGCTGTAAAAGCTAACTTTAATACTGAAACCTAATCGTAAACTCAAACCCTAACCGTAGTCCGAAAACCTAAGCCTAAAGGGCATAACCCTAACCCGAAAATCGGAAACCATTAACCGGTACCCTAATCATAACCTCAAAAGTAAAACGGAAGCCAAATTGGTCAGATGTGATTATGTAACTCCACAAAAAGCTCCTGTAAACAACCCCCCACCACCTGTAATACGGAGCCTGGCTGCCAATTGCGATCTAGCCGTCGGCTGATCCCTCACCTGGAACGTGGACTTTCATCAACGGTACAGTGTGGATTCGGAAAGCATCCCTGCATGAACTTCGCTGCGCGCCAGTTTCAGGATAAATTGAAACACACGAGGGCCAGCCTCTACACTATGCTGTAAAATAAAGTTTGCTCTAGAAAGCCATGATAAAATTGGGATTTCTGGATATATTTAAGCAGCTGGTTGGGAATGCTGGCGGGTTTCGTAGACGAGTCAGTATTGGACGCATTTGTGATAGACAACGGGGATAAAGTAGGGCTGTGTCCTTGTCCCTACTCCCACTTCAGCCTCATCCTCTGTTTAATGTAGGTACGAAGATCGACTAGACATCGATATTGGCTGTCGAACTGACAGTTAATCACCAAAAATCCGTCATAGGCAGGTCAGCACAAAATTCCAGAGACGAGCACACAGGACCTTCGCCCTGTCGACAATTGTGCATTAAATATACAGGTGAAGCGGGCAAGCAACAAAGTCTGGGGCTATTTAACAGCAGGTGCGCCCAATTCGGGATAAAGATAAACCTGTAGAGAACGGTTGCTCTGCACCAACCGGCATCAACTGTTGACTGCACACATGATAATTATTATAAACAATCGCCTCGCAGCTGCTGTCAATTAACCTACTTGGTAGCAACCCTAAGAGCACTTCAAAATCGATGACGTAACTGCAATCCGTATCATCAAAACCATCAAGGACTTCATTTGAGTAAAAGTACACATTCCGGACTCATGAAGGAATCCTGCTCAATTTGCAGCTGATAACTTACTGGGTTGTCGTCCTGCCAATCCTCCTTTAAGGGGGTGAAAATTTGGACAGTTTATAAAGCCAGGCGAGAAAGCTGAGGCACTTCCACCTCAGGCAAGGTAACAAGATGCGGTACCGGACGCGTTAGTCCCAAAAACAGCTCGTGAGTTCAAAATACATGCCGTGCTGATGCAGATTTACCTTTGGTGGAACAAATACCTCCTGAGCATGGCTGCTGGGCACAGGCAAAGTGACTCCTCTTAAATAACATCGCTACGGACGCTAGCAGGCAGGGCTGAAATGAGGGGTTGGACTAATACGCTCCGACGATCTGACTTAAATGCCTGGAGGTTAGACAAGGGTCCAGGGAAACTTTAGCCCAACGGCAGACTTGGCTATCTGTCGTAAAGACAGGATCAGCCGCGTCCGAAGCAAATCGAATACAGGGGGGTCAAGGCGAGCTAGCATACCCTTGTTATCAACCCACATCTAAAGACCAGACTGACTGTCTTTAACATACTCGCATCCAATGCAATGTCAATATAGCCAACCAAATTAGAAAGCCCTACAACCCCTCAAGATGCTGTACCAACACATCGTGCTGGTCCATAACCTTCACAAACACCGTAGCGGAGACGGTATTAATAGGTAAAATACCCTTCAATCTTTCTGCTACTGTTAAAACTAGTCAAGCAGGAAACGAAAATATTATCAGCATGCAGCGAACCACGACGTCTTTACTGCCTGTGAGGCGTTCACGGCCGCGACGTGAGGTATAACTGATGGAGCGTAGGATGCAGCAACTGCGAAATCTAATTCACGTCGGGGAACAACCCTATTTGTCTAATCAAAACCTGCAAGTCCATCGCTACAAGAGCAAAGGGCCAGTGTCATGACTGTCAGACAAGACCCGTCATGTCCGCCTAACCTGCCCACACTGTCTCACAGAGCACACACCAAACAATTGTACAGTGAATTCTGCCAGCGTCCGTAATAACGGGCAACGTGTCGTATAGGTGGATTCTTGCGCGTGGCACTTGTTGGACGAGGGTTTTTCATCATGTCAGCTACTGTGTACAGTCTCATTTCCAGTCAGCTTCATTCGGACAGACTACTGATCAATCTAGCTCGCGTCCATCGCTTTGTTTCCTTGCCATAAATAGTCGAACATACTTTCAGCCTATCAGGAGGCGACGGAAGTCGTTGATCGAGAAGTTGCCAAATGGGTAAATAGCCTGGTCCTACACGGGAATGAGGGTCAGGCTGCGATGAGTCATTCTTAGGGTGGCCTTACCAACACTCCTCCATTGAGAAATCTTAGACCTTACTTAAGCGTGCAATGCAGGCAGTTAGGAACCAGGTCGCGTTATGGGATACGTGCTGTTTAGCGTTGTTCAGTTTCCGTGTCTACGCCCACCGACCGTGCTGAATTTGTCCTGCTATTGGAAGGTGTGAGGTGGATACAATTAAGACCTGCTCTACTAAATAAAAATTCGCGCGAAAGTTACGGCTGCGTCCTCTCTGAGAGAGCAGCTATCCTTGTTACGTGTGACAAACAAAATCGCGTACGTACATACAGTATCTGGCCTGTCTCCTGAGATGTTAATCAAACTTATGGCATGAGCTTCATAAAAAGGCCTACGTAGATTGAGTTGCAATAAAGATTATCTTGCTGCATCGTCCAAGGTATTTCAGTTCCTTTGGGATGTTGGCTTTTGAATGAACTCCTGCCGCATGCAAACCCAGACTCGCTAAATACGGCCAGCTAAATATTATGGAATCTGACCATCGACTTTTGGAGGCCATGTAAATTCAAGTATATTTTATAGAAAACATGCTTACAATTATTCCTTATTGTAACGGTTCGACTATCGATTTCGACTACGTCCGCCGCGCGCTCCACAGCAGGATAAGAGGTGACACGATAACAAAATGATTTCTCTTCGATATTTAGACTTTAAGAAATCATATCTTTCTGTTTAAAAAGTTTGAAATTATAGTTTTTCCAGGATCGTTAAAAGTTCATTCATACAGCTTAGGATCTGTCCGTTTACTAACGTTGCTTATGAATTATAAAACATAGTCCACAGTTATTGCAGTCGTAGGAAATATTTGTGTTACCGTATATAAAAAAACCCATACTATTTAAGCGACCACTTTTACTAAGTGTGACTCTTGCTTGTGGCCGAAAAGAAGCTCATTTAGAAGCCGGCATCCTGTTGCGACTGCAATATCGTAGTACTTTGCTGCAGGATAAACAATATTAGAATCCGACGTGAGTAACCCTTTCCAATGAAAATACAGTTCAGAATTTCGATTAACACTTAATGAGATAGGCTGAATACTCTATGTACGTATCTATAGATAGGGATGCACAAAGCAAGGATCAAAGCACCTGAAAACACAGCCGATTTAGTGCATACAGTAGGGTGTGTTTATAAAAGTAAGCAAGTGTTTATATTTCGGTGACAATCACCGGTATAGCACAATGGGGTGAGGATAGGTTGTGTAACCCAACTAGGTTTAGTGTGCATACCTTACTACTATGTTTGTTTTAGTAAGCCCCGTTTAGTTTGTCAACTCATAAATTCACTGGCATAACCACGTACACCGAGTCGTTCCAGTATGATATGTTCTACTGATACATTGTCCGGCATAAGACAGCCTTCGGATTTCGCTCCCCCATCTCCGTAATCCGCTTCTTCCAAAAGGGTGGCTATGCATCCTTGGGTCATGTCGGTTCTCACCATAAAAAGCGTATTGTAAGGGTCGTTGGCTGCGTTTCGTTTACTTTGCCTCAGTTAGAGCACAGCCGCCCAGCTTTCACGACAACTCCAGACGATGTCTGTCGTCGGGCGTGTATGCTATGACTTATTTACCTCTTCGAAAAGACTTGACTGACCCTCTTGTGCCATGTCGGTACTCACCTTACAACGCCTGCTGTAAGAGATGTTGACTACGTTTTGGTTTACTTTGACTCGGTTAGGACACAAACACTCAACTTCCACGATATCTTCAAACAGTTTCTGTTGTCGAACTTCTTTAAGTATACTTGTGCGTGGTCCCTCTCGTAACCTGTAATAAGGCAGTTAAATTCCGTCGAGTTTAAGTGCAAATATTTACTTACAAATGGTCGTCAAATTGACTTCAAGATGGAGGCATTCAGGTTTATTATTCGGGAAGCTGTTGTACCGGATATGCTTTGGCAATATATGACGGGAATATTTCCCACCCTAGCTTCAAACCTACGCTGTCTAAGCCAAACCACAGACGATATTGAGCCAAGTCTACGTGGGTGCATATTATCTGACTCGAGACTGGAGCCCTTAGAGCATTCCTCCTTCAACATTGTCCGCACCGGTACATATACATATCTGTCAGTGTGCAGTCCAAAGTATTGGTACTTTGCGACGCTAGATAGCGGTGCCTTTGTCTGGCAGTATTCTACTACCTTCTCCGAGTTTATAGCTTCGGTCATTTCCTTCGCTTTGATCAAAAAATCAGGTTTCAGTTGTCCGACTTTTCTGCGACCTGGAGTTGATGTTCTGTGTTTTGGAAGAAAACAAACAACCATTATTACCTATTCTGTTCATGAATGCATTTCATTATTGCACATAACCTTTACACATAAATATTTGTTTTCCTTAAATTTTTATTTTACAGCAGTAGGTTGACTTGTTATAATGGCACAAGCAGGCGCCCACACCTACGTTATTTGGTTTTTTCCTTGTTTATTAGGGCGTATTTCCATAGCTTCTCTAATATTCATGTGCGTCACGCAACTTTGCAGTAACGTTCCAGAGTTACTATATTTGGCACTTGCTGTTCTCCTCTCCTATTGGTTGTTCGTTTCATTGGGTCCTGGGCTGTCGCCAATTTGCAGGCGGCGGATTATTCAATTACCTTTTATTTATTGAGACGTGCCTTTTGTTTGTTTTTTTCAATAAATGCACTCACTCCCTCTGCTATATATAGGTACAGAAGAAGAAATTCAACGGAAATATATCTATTTTCTAAGTGTTATTGTATGAATTTTTCTTACCTTACGCGGTGATGCCCCGCCGTAAGACCTCTATTACCACCATTCCCGTATTACACGAGCTCGAGGTTACTGGCTGCAAAGTGGGGCTGTAAAAGCTACCGTCGTCCACACCGGTTGTTTGACATTTTCTGTCATATACTCATTGTCGGTCTTCAATGGCAAGTCAATAAGAAAGAGGCTAGAACTTCACAAACATTTTCACGATAAATATGGCCTAACCTCACCCTTAAAGGAAATTGGTACTTGAAAAGAGCTATCGACAAAGATGATAGACAATTCAATGCCCATTTCGGTCTTTTTAGTCTTAATCAGCTAGTAGTTTCGAAATTCTAGGCCAGACAATTCTAATTTGAATTCGAAAACACTCATTTCATTTTACGACCAGAATGGATCAGCTAGCATCGGTTCCTCCTGGGCAGGTACGTATTCCTCGCTTCCAGTCGCACAACGATTTCGCCATAACCTCCATGTGCAATGAGTTTACCTCTGCACGCAACCATCGCAGTGCTTGTATCAGCTCGTATGAAGTTATTTTTGCTGATATATTTTATGTTCATTTGTCCGTTATTTGCTTCGTTATAGATACTTGGAATGCTTTGAGGATTTAAAATAACAGAGGCAGAATTTTAAAAAGAATTCAATCAAATTCTGCAAACACTGCAGGATATTTTTTGTCTTGCTATTCGTCCATCTTTTTTCGACAGCATACTCGAAGATAGGCCACTGAAGAAAGGTATCTCGAGATATATTTACCTGGTTTATGAGAGAACGTGGAAAACGTATGTTTTAGATAAGTCTTCGTCAGGACCGAAGAAATTTATCATCTGAGCATGCATTGTAAAAAGGGAGGTCAGAACAGTTGGACGATTCTCCTGCGAGTGAATGAACGGAGCCTGGATTCACCTGTTACGACGCCAACCAGCCAGTAAGACCTTTTTGAGTGGAACGAGGGCCATAAAAACCCTAACGTCTGGACAAGATTTCCTTACACACAAAAACCCACCAGCTTAGTTTAATGATTGCTGCGCACGCTGTATTGAGCAAGAGCCATATCTGCTGGACAGGGTCACTTGCGTCCATTTTGTGACCTGCATCCACTAAGTGAATCACTATAGAGTTTTGGTCGTCCCTACTTCAAGTGTTATCAAGGCGCACTAGCATACTCTCTCTCTCTCTCGCATACCTCACAACAGGGGTCAATTCGCTCGAGCAATTGAATCTGCATCAGGTGAGAAAATAATGGCGAAAATACAAGTAGGAGCTGTCTTCGTTTCACGGACGCAGAATTGGCATTGCAAATAATGATACCTGGACTTATGCCACAAATAAGACGTGTGAGAATGCCTTAGCCAATCATTATTTCACTTGTTCGTCGGTCTCGTCTACCTCGGAGGGCAGCTTAAGGCGAGACTCATCTTGTCAACGGACATCTCACGAAAGAAAACTCGACCGCAGAGACAAGGATTTTACCGATATAAGAGAAAAACGAGTTCCAGAAAGCAATTGCGAAAAATAAGACTCAATCGTCGGCGTCGTTCGTCCTTCCTAGATAGTTCTGATTACAAATCGCTCCCGGAAATCGTTTTTCTCTCAGTTCAATACGAATTATGCCCAATTCTTTTTAAGTGCCTTTTGATGTGTAAATTCATCTTGTTCTGCCAACCAAACAAAAAAGCAGTTTTCGCGTCTGGATAGGGGGCGCAGAACCCGTCAATTTGATGTACCGTCCCGACCACGTTTTCTTCCTGCAAATGTCTTCCGCCGTACTTATTTTGCTCTCGTTTTCCTCTCCAGGTTGGGATGTCCTCTGGGAACTTTCCGATGAAAGGTTTTTCCTTCTGTAAGTAAGTAGTTAAGTAAGTCTAATGCACTTATCGAAACGATTCGCACATATGAATCGCTCTGCTACAAAAATTCCTCTCTGGCGTTCCGCGAGCAGCAATTTCCGTTTCAAATGTCGCTCAAATCTATAAATGAGTTGTTCTCCAACGTTCCTTAGGTGATTATCTACGAAGGCAGGTCTCAGCTAAACTGCTGTAAACAATTGGTCAAACAGGTAAGATAAGTCTTTTCTGAGCCACTACAAAGGCTCACATGCACATCTGGTTGCTAAAAAGAGTCAGGTCACGGTCAGACTAATTAATGCTGAGTTCTTTTTATTTCTTCATTCTAAAGATGCGTTATTTTGTAAGCCTGACTGTTGTCCAGAAGCCCGAACGGAAATTAGGGCTACTGTGCAACGGGAAAAGTTAGTAAGTGACGAACTGGAGAGAAAGTCAAACTACCTTTATTCGTGCCGTTATCAGACTTCGACGGTCAAACGCCTTGATGAGGATGTCATCGATTTCTGGTGGGGGTCGCATACCCTGGTCTTCTCCCGGCGCCAGACAGTAGGATTCGGTCAAACCTCCTACAATATCGTCCATCGCATCACCGATTAATCCTACGTTCAGAGCCTCATAGGATCCGTTGAGCCTGTTTAAATATTAATCGAAAATCATGT
This sequence comes from Spirometra erinaceieuropaei, assembly GCA_902702965.1. NCBI lineage: Eukaryota > Metazoa > Platyhelminthes > Cestoda > Diphyllobothriidea > Diphyllobothriidae > Spirometra > Spirometra erinaceieuropaei. The sequence goes on from CACRXP010000096.1 coordinate 1,429,826, forward strand.
TTTACGACAAAATTTACGATAGGCACTTTAAGAAGCCTTGGCTTATAGTACCTTGGATTTTGGCAATACAATAAACCACAGATAACACGTTTAGAACTGTCTCGATAGTAAGTCTATTTACAACGAACTTTACCTTCGCAAAACTTCTAACGTGTAATCAGATTGACCCAGTTATTACGGTAAAACAGTCATACTGAAAATATGAGTATGAGATCTTGCATAACGGGCTGAATCAGTTAGGATAAATGCCAGAAATGTATATAACTGGATGAACCTTGTGTGAATAACGTCAATGGGTACATTCTGACTAAATTATGAGATTCAATCTAGTAAAAAATAACAGTTATATTCTGAGCAGTCTAGATGCAGGTCTGGTAGCTTTTGCCTATTCCTTACTATCCACGCTTGATCAAACCGTGCGACTAATATAAACCCGCATCCCCTCGCATGATGAACAAGCAAAGAAAAACGGTGACGGGTTTCCTTAAATTAAAAAAACGAAATGTTAATATCGGAGTAGTTTAGAAGACGCGTATGACAAAAGCCGCGGCCACCTGTGAATCAAAAGGCGGCACGCGTCGAATAAAGTAGGACAAAACATCAAATGACCGCGTCAACACGCAGAAAACGCACACATTTGCTTCCGGTGGGGGATGTAAGAATTAGAAGACATTCAAAGAGCTCCAATTCCCCAGGGTATTTGCATTTACAAGATCTTAGCTATGCCTCGGCGACGGTGCAAGCCCTTTCGGAGATATTTTTAACCGCGAGTGGCGCGAAAAAGCCCAGAAGACAGGCTTGGGGACTGGAAATTTCGGCTTTTATCCACTCGCGCTATCTGTACAGTCGGCTCTTTTTCCCTAAGAAAACTTTGTATTCCGGGTAAACAAAACTGCAGCACAGGGTGTGCGTCTGTGTTTGTGCGAGATCTCATCCATCATGGGGCAACATCGACTATGCACTGTCATTTGTCCTAAACTGCCCAAACTATCCACTTTCTTCCCTTAAGGAGCAATTGGCGCAATATGTTCCAGTTCGCAACCACAATTCAAAAAAGGACTAACATTGGTAAGTATGCTACCAGTAAGAAAATAGTGCCAAAACACTGGGGAGCAAGCGATATTTCATTTAAACTGACGCATAACTCGTAGTTTATTAAGAACTTTATGTGCTGACAATTGTTACAACAGAAGTGAAGAGACGAGCCTCAGGAAGCAGTCGTGAAGGAGACACGATCGCTGGGACAAGAGCTTTATTCGCCTGACATCTCTGATTCTCGCTCGAACCCGTCACCAGAGACAATAGCAGATACGGGTGGTTCATGCACAAGAGGCTGCAGTGTTTATAGGATACAGTCGCCATGCTACCACATGCCTATGGAAATCCACGGCTCTCCCTTAACCCCCCCCCCTTCATCAGGGATCAGTTCATTTGTTGTGATGACTGTTTGATGGCTGACATTCGCGTAGTTAATTGTTGCGATTTCATCACGGGCGTTGGATGTTGGTGTGATGATTGCTCGACCATCTGACGCACTGACCCTGGTGTTGGCAGCAATGTTCACCCGTGCGCTCCCTGATGAAGGTGGGGAGCCGTGAATTCGCATAGGTATGCGGTAGAATGGCGACTGCATCCTATAAATACTGCAGCCCCTTGTGCATGAACTACCCGTATCTGTTTTTGCCTCTGAGGATGGGTTAGAGCAGGAATCCGAAACGTCAGGCGAATAAAGCTCTTGTCCCAGCGATCGTGTATCCTTCTTCACAACTGTAATAACATGCAAACATCACGTGAGGATTAAGACGAGCCTCGGTAGACACATGAAAATAACGATCGGGTGAAATTAGCTCCCTGGAAACATACAGGAATGTAAGTTATGATTAAATAGATGGAAGAAGCACTGGTCGGATATGACTATACAGCCCCCAGCACTTTGGCGCAAGATCACCCCTCATAGGAGGACACTAATAAAATGGGGGTTTCATGGTCGATACCTTTTAAATGAACGATCGGTAGGGTAAAATCATGCAACAAGTCATAAAGGCATATTTACGCCATTTGGTCGTTCTAATGCACTAAGTAGCTATGGATTCAACCCTGCGCAGCATAAGCATTGAATAGGAAACAGCGCGATCTCCTAAAGCAAGTGCTGCGCACCCATTTTTGGGAAATAATCGGATAACTGATCCTGAAACGGGATGGCCAATGAGCTTTCGATAAGACTGTCAAGGGTCCACTCGTACAACCGCTTATACCCCATTCCCGCATTAGGGGTGGTATTGCGCTAAAGTTCTGGGAGGGACATGTATATGCTCATATCCCACTGAATCACTAGGTTTTTTAATATCAACATAGTCGACGTTTCTAAATAAAAAATCCAAAGTCCCCTTCCTTTAAAGAGGATATAAGTAGCTCGCGGTGAAGTAGCCTCCAGGCTATTTCGCTTCTGCTGCCTAGCGATGTTATAAAAATTAAAAGACTGGTGTAGGCATTCTTGTCACTACTGTTGCTAAAGTGTCTGTACATTATAATTTTAAAAACTGTCGACAGTGGTTGATAAGTTAAGCAATTCTCACCTACTCAAATTCGTATATTAGGTTGCAGGAACTTACAATCTTATTATTTGTCTCTGATATGATCAAGTATTTTAGAAAAAAAGCAAAGTAAATTTATAGTTCCTTCAATAAAGCTGGAAAAGGCATACGCTTTTAGTATACGCTCAGACAGATCTGTACATCCGTAGGTATACATATTCTAAGGACGAATAATGGTCACCACGGCAGTGAAAACCTTGTCGCACAAGTATTAGAACTCGGAATGCCAGCTTAAAGAAACGAGTTAGGCATGGTTCAGACTTAAAAGCTTAGAATGAAGAACAATCCGGCTTTAAAGTTTCGACTAGTAAATTTTACATCGCGAAAATGGTCACTCCATTTGATGCATGCATGGAGTCTTTTAGATAGTAGGATATGGACAATATAAACCACAATCTTCCCAAAACTGGTGGAACATCCCCGGTTTGAAAATCAGTCCACAAGCGAGGAGTGTTACTGACAAGGTTATTGCAACCCTTTTCGACTAGAGATTGCCCGTCTCCAAAAAACTACTTATGGGGACTCTCGACAGGAGGTTCAACGTAAAATGGAATGTTCGTGTCCGACCTCCCAATCAAGTCAGATCCGTGAAAGTTACGTCCCGAATTTAGCTGCGGCTGCAGTCAGCCTGCTGTTCTGTGTCGTGGTTCTGCAGCACGGATTTGAAGGCGCCATGCTGTCTTTTGCTGTGCATGGTAGTGCTTCTTCAAGGCAGTAAAGGAGGCTTTTTCCGCCATCATTAGAAAGAGGTAAAACGACCCTGGCCGAATGGAGTACCTTAAAGCTGCCAAGGAGATCGACAGGGGAACAGCTTCTGGCAGCATCCAACCATTAAGTCGGCCAGAGCGCATGCATGAGTGCTTGCTCTATGCTCTCAGCCATCAGACGATATATTTCGTGCAACCGATAATGCAATAAACAGCCGATGGCAAACACAAAATACTTCAAATGAAACTGGCCGGTCCAGTTGTGGTTGACTATGGCCTGCAGCCCTTGGTTCACGAGAGAAGTTTGGCCGACTTCGGCCTGGTAGGTGGCTGCCTATTCGTGACCCCATCACCCATACGAAGCCTGTTTGCTTCGGAAAGCCAGCGGATCGGTGTGCGCCATTCCTGAGTGAAGAATGAGGTGTGTTCAGCAATGTGTGGGACAACGCAAACAATTTTTAGATGGCTGGCACTTCTCTGTCTATATCTGACAGTCAGAAAACATCACTGCAAATATGTATACTTGCATTTAATACATCTGCGATTTCCAAATACATCCTCACGCACAACAATTTTCTACATTGAGAGTCTGGGCAACAAAGGAGCAATTTATTTTCAACTAAGCCAGTCTCATTTTTTTGACTCATGAAATTTAGTAACTATTGCAAAAATCCTGCCGCGTAAATGCAGGCCATTCTGGTAGTGTCCTAGGAAATATTGGCAGTCGAGAGAAGATGCTTTCGAATGAACTCCTGTTTTCGTTCCAATCGATGGTGTCGGAAACACTGACCCCGCTGACCTGTCGCTAGGTGACAAAAATTTGGATGAATGTTGACAGCTTCTGTTTGCAGGGCGGTATTTTCCAGTTTAGTACGTAGCTGAACCTCTTCGCAGCAAAAACATTCCTTTGTTGCTACAACTATTCAGGTACAAGGTGCTGCGAGTGCTATGGGTGTCATCAGAACTGCAAATAGATTCAGTTGGACGAACGTATGTCCTATTAATTCCGGGCGGGATAGTGATGAGTTGGTGTGTCGGACTCGAAGTCCTTTTGCCTCGCATGGATATTATTGTTCATTGTGGTGTTGTAAATCACTAGTATGTCCATACCTAAAGTTCACGTTTATTTGAATATTAGGTACTTTCGTATTAACTGGTCGTCCTCAGCCTAAACTTATTCGAGTGGGGGTTCAACTATTACCGGGAAAGAACGTACAACCAAACGAATTCATTGGAAATAGCATGTCAGATTTCGGTCAAGAGTAGTCTCGACCAACTGCGTGATTCTCCATCACAAAAAAATGTATAACTTGATTAGTGTGTATTTTAAGCTGATCTGTTATGCCTGTACAAACTGAATCGTACTTAACTGGTTTGTTCATTTGATGACAAATAATGCCCCCTGCCAGTTGCATATGTCAAGGAAGGGCTCAGCTCGGTGGCAAGGAGGCTTAGTTACGTCTATATATTTTGAAATAAATTCTGCGTTTTCAGCTATCTTCAAGATTCCCAAACCAGAAACCAGACATTTCGACTGAAGAAAATGAATATTAGCCTGTCTATCTCCATAAAAAAACCTTTCGGCGCTCATATAATATTTAAATGCAGACGGAAGACAGCGCACACAATGTGAGTAGCATAGATAAACTTGTGGATAGAAGGCTACGCAAATGAGAACGCAGGCGTTCCAGATATTTTAATATCTCGAATTTGCAAAAATACTAATGTTCACTTCCCTTAAAGATCATATTTAAAGAAGATACATTTTCCAAGGAAGCACATACTATAAGATTTAAACAGGCTTCGGAAATCCATGCAGATGGATGGAAACATGCCCAACCATAGGTTGTCGGGTTACTATGCAGGAATTAGCCGAACAGTGTGTCTTCGGTCAGTCAGCTTAGCACCCTTGCCGGAGCCATTTTGGGCCAAAAGCTAAGCCAAAAACGGTTATTTCGTGTGAAAAAACGAACACATCTGTGTGAGAACATTCAGGTGTGAGCATAGGCAATAGTTGGGTGAGCATTTATCAAAACCGAGCGGGCCGGGTGGTCGCTGAGATAAGCAATCTTATTGTCCTCATCAGTCTGCGCGGTAGCACGTTAAAAGTGGCGAAGTCAAGGTGTGCCCAGACGATGGCGCTTGTTAGTTAAAAAGACGAACCGGGCATAGGACACTCTTTAATTGCCTATCGAGAAGTACTACCGACAAAGACGAAGTAGACTAAAGTGGGTATTTTGAATCATGATCCGACATTGGCATGATTGACCCCAAATGCAGGCTGGGAAGACCTGAGGTTAAACCCAGACGCAGTTGGAAATGGACCCGGTAGTGTACCACTGCCTGACAACCCGTCAGTTGTCGTCAGGAGTACACAATATCACGGGAAAAACCTTGACCTACTTATCCCAACCGCGCTTTGTCTTTTTCCGTTGAACTCCGCAGGCAATCATGTAGCACAGTCTATGCGCGCAAAAGTGTCCTTATGCTTCCGTTTGTCTGATATCCGAGTTACAAACAGGTATGTTGATTGCATATTTCACAGGCAGTAAGGAGTTTAGGCCGCATCCCATTTCCGCAAACTGAGGATCACATTGGTTTAAGTCAGCAATAACCGCCACAGAAACCGTGGAAACAAAACCTGTGTGGTTGTCAACATTAGTGCAACCTTGGCGTTGAATGGTGCTGTCGAAAGCGCTTCCCGAGGGATCTCGAGGGATGAAGGCAATACGTAGTCAGGGAGACACAGGACATTCATGAAGTGGGCGGCAAGGTCGCCGCTACCTACGACATTGAACAAGTGAGTTAATTTGGAGTAGGTTAGTACTCCTCCCCCCTGTTCATGATTTTGGCATCTCTACTGGTTTCAACTCTTGACCAAGTATTCCGCTTCAGTAAACATTCACTTTACCAAACGCCTGCACTCGTACACGAGTGCTGAATAGAGTTGCAGACGATTAAATCAAGTATGACAGACGCGTCAGCCAAGGATCGAACAGGAATGGAGTAAGATTCCGACGGCACAAACGGCTCCGGAACATGCCCCGCAGTGCGCTATGCGAAACCGAGTCCCATTAGCACAGCGGTTTAAGCTTGCTGTCGATGGGCCAAAATACGGTCACCAAACCAGCTGATCTGCTGGAAGGCTATGATAAAACAGAGTCTAACTCCGATCCTCCAGACTTTGCCTTACTGCCGGAGCACGGTGGGTGTGGAAACAGAGCGGCGGATGATGCACAACTCTCCTTCACCGCAAAGACATCTACGTATGTCAGCACCGCGCTCTCAAGGCAAACAAAGGGGATGTGCAGAACAATGAACCATTGTAGACATTTCAGCAGTGCCGGCTTCTTGGGGCGGTGCAGGTCAGCGAGTGTCACCCTCTCGACATAGGACCGACCAAAAACTTTGTAGAACTACACCTTGATTGGAGAACACAGTGGGCAGTTTTTCACAGTTTTCTCTCACCCCGCACATATACTTAATCCTTACCGATATATCTAACTAGACGGCGGCTGCGAAGAGCGACTTGTTGATGGTATGGTTTTCTGTTGTTCGTGGTTTAAAATACGGATAATTCCACCCGCACGTCTGGCATATCATGAGTAGGGTGGACGCCCGCTGGATGGCGAACAGCGTTCGTCATGTCGCAGGCCCCGTCCGCGGGCAGTTTATGTCGGCCAGGTCAATAATTACAGTAGGTGGGCTAACTCATGAAATGTCAACCGAAATTCCGAAATGCGTTTTTGTTTCGGAAAGATTAATTAAGTAGAGTTGTAAAACGAATCATCATGCGGCATAATTCTATAATAAGTAAGTTACCTCAGAACGCCGGATTTCAAACGAACTTCTTTTCGTCTGCATGCAAATCCATACTCGGTAAAAAATGGCAACTTAAGTAGCGTACATTTTCTGAGTGATTTTCGACGCCCTTAAAAACTCAATTATATTTCATGGAAAATGTATATAAAACTATTCATTCTTCTGCTCATTTGGTAGACAATTACGTCTTCTTCAGTCTTATACACGAACGAAGGGTATAATTCGGTTGTAAAAAAGTTTCTTATTGTGAGAATTTTAATACTGTTTAATGTGAGTGTTGGCATTCAATTCGACCCCCACGGAAACTGAGATCGCATCAATTATGCATAGACTGGCTACTGTGCAGTACATTTAGTAGTGGTAATGTTTTTTAACACTTGGAAAAATTCGTTTATCTGACTGGTTTCGAAAAACTTCTGTTACTGTTTACTGTTTCCATGTTCAAATGTTTTATATAATTCGCTCCCTTGTAAAAAACAGGGCGTTCAATGGTTCAACACTTATGTTTCCCTCAAATAACCTGAACCTGAAAAAATGGTCGTTCATAAAACGTCATGTTGCTGCATTTACCGATGTGCCTTGTAAAGCTAACAATATGGCCCAAACTCACTGCGAAATTTTATGAGCCCCATATGGTCTCCCCTAATATCGTAGAGAAATGTATGGTTTTTCGAACGCCGAAAATATACGAAAACCCTGAGTACAAGTGTAACGGCAGGTCGGGTTGAAAATTATTCAGGAATTGGAAAGTTTTTGAAAACCAAATAATACCCTTCCTTCGAGTATAAAACTGGAAGAGGACATAATCTGCTACGGAACGAGCAAAAGACTGAATATTTTATGCAGGTTTCCACGAAATATAATTGAATTTCTAGGGGCATCGAGAATCAATGAGAAAATGCATACTATTTAGCTAGTCATTTTTTACAGACTATAGTTTTTGTATGCAGCCGGAAGAAAGTTAATTAGAAAGCCGGCATCCTGAGGTAACTGAAATAGTATAGAATTATGTTGCAGACTGACTAGTTTTACAACCCTACTTAATTAATCTTTTCGAAGTGAAAACTCATTTCGGAATTTCGGTCGACATTTCATTAGTTTGTCCCCCTACTGTATGTGTCAAGGAGCAATATGTCACATGTCTTTAACTAGCAAATGGACTGCACGGGTCTGCTTTTGCATGCGAGGGGGCAGTTCATCGTGTGACATCTGATAAACCCTTTGGTTACTTTAATGACACTGCAACCTCGCTTAGAATTCTGCTTGCTATTCGTGGAAGCAGAAAAATGGTCATCGTAGTCATTAAACAGAAGTTAATTGTATTGCAAAATACAGCTGGCGGCCTTGATGTTCGCCCTCAGATGTGGTGGACGCGCTGCCCTGCTATACCGAACAGTAACCCTGTGGAGACGAACTACTTTGATGCAAAGAAAGTAGACGGAGACAGTTGTTGTACAGTTCGTACGGACCGTGAACGCGTCATGGCTCCGGAAAGTCTTCTTCCCGCGGATCCACCAACTCGAGCGCAACATTCGAACAACTTCACAAAAGATTTAAAGTCAAAAATACGGTTCCTGGTTAAGGCTTCATGTTCCACTTATGTCCAAGTCATACATATCCGTTTCCTATACCTGCAGTTATGACACCAACACGTGCGGTCTGCAAATAAACTCGACCATCTATGAAATGTTTCATAGCCTTACGCACCCGCTGTATCTAGGCGAACTATGATATATCGGGAGACGGAGTCCGCCTGATGCCCAAACCGAAGGCTGAGTGGCGCGTCCACGGGTGACAGATAGTGGATTAGTCCTCAGCGAAGGCTAGCCGTGAAACCCGCAGGCTCTCGGGCCCTATCAGGGTAATGGATAGAAACGACCAGATTCGAATATAAAGCGTCCGCAAAACAGTCCAATGAAATCACTGTCTGGCGAGTTGCGACTTAACCGAGTTCGGAGACGACTATTGGGCTCTGGTTTGCGAGTTCTGATTCGAATTGTGGGGTTTCTCAAGAAGATTAAAGTTGTCAGCAATCAGTTGAGCAAGCATTTCACTAATTTTAATCATTAGCAATTACCAATCTGTAACACTTTTACAACCTTACAAGAAAGCATGTTTAAGTAGTATCTTTTTCTAAAGTCTGCATTGGAAATCAAAGAGAGACGCGGCTGATGATTGGTTAGCAATTAGCCAACAGTTTAATGTATAGAGAACGTAATGTCGCCTCCAAAATTTGCTTTGATCGGCGAATATCTCGTAACGATAAAGCTGCTCCCTCTGAATGCTATGAACAGAAACATCACAGCAACTTGTCTGACCTGTTTTTAGACATCAGAAACGCTTCTCTATCTACTGATTGGCTTTTGTACACCGGGAACACAGGTTGCCCGCTTGTCGTCTGACCTCATTCCTAAATTCACATTCTTAAACCTACCGCACACAGTCTGACTGATTACGTGTGGACTTCGTAGTATCATGCGTCTGTTTAGAATGAATAATCCGTAAGTTCCATTCTCGTAGACAAAAGGGGGGAAATTGATGGCTGGATGGTTAATTTGGTGGGTGTTGGGGTAAGCCAATCTAGGATCCCTTTAAGTTGAAATGAAACTCGGCGGTCTCCTTTTGCTTATTCCTATGGTACTCAAAATATCGCTGATTGTGAATGTTTCCTACAGAAGAGACTTGACTGGAAGTTGCTCACTTTGCGTAAGCCTTCTCCAGCAGGGCAGGCCAAAATTCCGTTTGCCTATTGGAATGCACGAAAAGAGGGCGTCCACCAGGTCGGACAGGAAGGCGATCGTCGACGATGACCTCCTCCCAAGCGCCGAATTGCCAGAAGCGGAAACAAAAGCAGCCGGCGTACCAGTCGGATCGGAAGGACTGTCCCAGGGGGATGCAACGCAGTGTTAGCCGCGGTTGGGTTACCATGGCAGCCAGGGCCGCGACAACCCAACAGTCGCCTAAAACGGGAAAAAGCAGCTAGTTTTAGACTTTTGGCACCTTCCAAAATCTAAATTTTCTTTGAGATTAAGGTAATTTTTCATTGGAAGGAGTAGGCTCTAAGCTCACAATAAAACGGCCGGCGTAGAAAAGGGAACCAGTCAATCCAAGTAAGGCACCCCGGTGAAAAAGGTCAAAACTGCATTGAAGCATTAGGAAAGTGTAAAGGGCAGCAAGAGCAAGCAGTTTCCCTGTGGCAGTCAGTTCTGGTCTATAAAAGGCAAATTCCCGCACACACAGAAACTACAAAAAACATATACAACAACAAATGGAAATTTGCATTTACAAGTTCAGGTAACAATATTGTTTAAAGTGAGTTGTAACATCGAACGGCAAAACGTCCGTTCATTTCATACAATGCAGCATCGGGACTTTCGTGTGGGTCGATAGTACTAAAGGAACATATTCTCCCCACTAACAATCCCGGTTTTATATTGAAGGGAAAAACATGGGGTTAGTTTGTATACTCACCATTTTTTAAATGAGTTTTAGTAACCATTAGGCTTTGGAAGAGTTGCAGATTTGTATTTGCAAAGGAACCGCAATTTAAGGACCTTTTGAGACATTCACTCAAATGCATGTGCCGCGCAATATGGGCGAGTTATCTGAGCTTAATTTTTAAGTTTCGCCCTTATTCCAGTCATATTCCGTTAGTTTCGAAATGTCTAAACGTCCCGGTAGGAATAAGAAGACAAATAATCAGTTACTATTAGCAAATATTCAGACTAACTTATATGAAAATTGTGCGAAATCGCAAAAATCAAGGGTTCGAAAAGGATAGGAATTTGCTGACTTCTTAATACTCACATACTTCCACGAAATCTTTTGAAATGACATAGTCCCACGAAAGGATAGCACATAGACCCCTTGGACTCAAAATGACTGCCCTTGCGTAATCAAGAAACTCTATGAAACCTTTTCTGATAGGAAATTTTATGCTGATTACAATTTACCCATTTTACGGATGAGTTTTAGTCTCAAGCCGGTATGTTGCTATTTAGTAGGCAGGTTGATACGTTTTTCACGTATATCAATATGGTAATTAAGTTTAATTAGTATTTTTAGTCGACAGAATATTTTTGGATTTACATCGGCATGTGATGAGTGTTGGCACACACTGTCCTGCAGACAAGTGCTAAAATTTTTAAGAGGGTCCGATTTTTATGATGCGAGCTGGACTAGTTAAAGTTCAGTGAAGGAGAACGTGAAGCTGGATACTGAGAATGGATTGCATCCAGAAAATAACTTTCCTCTCATTTCTCAACTTCGCAAAAACCGTCATGCTTTTCGGCCTTAAAAACGAATGAGTGGGATTTTTCGACCGTGAAGGGAATCGTGTAACGTCGTCTGTCATAGCTTTCTGCTTAGTATCACGTTCATTTTGACATAATTCGAAGGAAAAAACATAGTTGAAAAATCAGTTCGAAAACCTAGAATAAAATGACTTCATCTTTGAATATTTCAACGCATTTTGAACGCAGAGTACTGAGGCACGCGACTGGATACAGAACACAACGGATGTGTTTGTGGACAAATGGAAATCGTAAGGTCATATTGCAAAAAGCTGTGATAGAGTTTTTCACGGTCCCCAATAACCTACGAAGAGTGCTAAAGAGGGATTAAAATGAGTGAGTAGACGTAAACACAAACAGGAAGGCAATGAAGTGAGGTGGAATGCAATGCGATAGAAACAGGGTCATCTGTGCACACAAAAGAAAGCTTCTCTGTTTCTGTATACGTTTGATCTAACCCCGCCCGGTTCAAAGATCTCGATCAAGTCAAATTCTCTTTTTAAATTCGCCTACTTTGTGGTTGTATAAAATATTATCCACCGGCTCTTCAAAAAATGCATTAATATACTTTCTCTTGAGACTAAACTGGTGGTCATATTTTCCGAGAATATAGACCCCCACCCGTATTACATGCGACCTTATCTCACATTCCAGGGAGCGTTGGAGTTAGGGTTGGTGCTACGAATGAAGCTTTCCGAACGAAAGCTTCCTAGGTTCAATCCAAAAGTTGCTATGAACATTCGAGGCTAAATCTACCAGCTCCCGCAGAATAACCGCGTAATATTCATCAAGTGCCAGCAGACAGCCAATAGTATACACATGCTGCATAATTTGTCACATTGAATATCGGCGAAACATGTGTCTGGGCTTTAGCCAGTACCTGAGCTGTCAGTATGGTAAATCATAGAGTGGCTGGTCAGTTGCGTATTCTCTGAAAATGACCAATGAGAATCATGCGACATCACCCTTCTCTTAACAGCAACGTAAATGCGGACGATGCTGAAAGCGTATATAGTCAAACATGCCCGAATTAAGAAATAAGTGGGTGCAGTTTGCCTGCGGTGTTGATATACCACCAGTCAGCCCTTGGAAACAAACGTATACAGAACCACTAAGCAAATAAGATTTTCGTTTCTCCTCACGGCCGGGGAGATCGACGAAATCCTCCGGGCACAGTGGGCGCGTATTCAGTTAAGGATCTTAGAAAAAACCTACTATACGAAAGGGCTTCGTCCTCTTCGGCTAAGTACCGTACATTTGACGTGACTCTTTTATATCCGCAAAGTAGGCCATTCACGAAGGCATCATAAGACCCGAAGAGAAAACAGATCACTCATGTAGTGAAAGCCGTTGTACTCAACTATGAGGCAGTGAACAGTTCTATATTGAAAATGGCCCTGGTGCTGACTGAGTCCTCTGACAGAAAACTAGTCTTGAAGTGACAAAACGAACTAGGCCTTGACAACAACCAGTTTGATAGGCAAGAAAAGTCTGTCTGTCATCAATGGTGATGCCTGTCGGAAGATGATAAAATTTTAGCTTACTTCCGCAAAAATACGTTGACTCTTCAGTCATCGATTGCAAGCCGAAATTCGAGATTTCGAAATAAAGGACTACTTATACAGGAAGTACGGCGGTTTAAGAAGCATGGGTTCGTGTGCTCTGCTAGGCAAGGGAACAAGGGGAACACACGGTCCTAACATTTAGTGTATTAGGTCGGGAATCTGTCTAGTCAATCTCGGTCCTCTGGAGACTCAGGAAGGTTTAGAGCAAGTATCTATGTGCGTGGACACATAATAAGGTCTTGACCCACTTTTCAACAGACTGATTGAGCGGAAATCTACTATTCGTATTCGCTGATAAACGATGTGATCGATGTACAAGTAGACCAGTTCCAAGACTGTCACAAGCTTCGAAATGGAATAAACTACAGTCAGTGGTCCATCTCATGAAATGTTAACCGAAATTCTGAAACGCGTTTTTAATTAAGAATGATGGCTTTAGTGGAATAATAATATTTATCGTCGTGCAGTCCAATCCCATAATATTTCAGACACTCCAGGATGACGGCTTTTGAATGAATTCCTTTTCGGCCGCCTACAAAAATCGTACTCGGTAAAAAGTGGTCACATAAATAGTACGTATACTTTCCTGTTGATTTTCGATGTCCTTATAAATTAAAACACATTTCGTAGAGAAAATGTATGAGCATATACTTTCATGCATTCGTTTGGTAACAAATCACATCTTCAAATTTTACGCTCAAGCAAAGCGTATATTTCGGCTTCAAAAGGGTTTCCAAATTATGAGATTTTTAAGACCATGCAATATTCACTTGGACAGCATCGCACCCGCCTGTTTATTAATGCTTTATAAGAAGTATACGACATTGTCCACATCCATTATTAAATTTTATGAACCCTATATGGCACCTGCAGTAAACAAACCTCAGTCACCTCTATTAAAGGACAGGTGGTAATAGGGGTTTTACAGGTGGGGTCGGGAAACGCACAGGCGACAGGCTCAAGTAGTTGTATACAAAAAAACCTATTGAGAATGTGCGGTTGTACTTTAAATGGTTGAGATATAGTTGCGCTAACCCCTAACTATAACCCCTAATTCTAAACCCCAAACCCTTACCATAACCCCCAGCCCTAACCCCAACCCCAACAGTATTGTGTCCATCAGGTGGGGCTACCAAACCACATCTTACCGAAAACTGAAGGTAGTCTCAAGGGGAACAAATATTGTCATGCATGGTACTGTGTCTATTGTGCTGCATTGACCATAACGCACCTTCCCGAGTACAGTTTGCCCAATTATCAGAGGGGCATCCCGGCCCCCTTTAACTGACAGACGAGGAACGTCTTATACGGGGAATGAACCATTGCAGGTATAAAGTGAGTCAGCGCCCCAAAGACTGTAAAAGGCAAGCGGATAGCGAATGTCGGATGTACTTGTAGGTGGTACAACGTTGGCTTCCCACGACGCATCGGTGCAACTTGCCGTCCCTGAGAAGCCCTAATAAGAGCGCGCTCTTTGGATCTAAGAACCCTGAGTAAATAACGAACGATCTACCGGCTGCTTTCCCCATCCCGCTATTCGCAACATTTTTAACCTTCCTGAACGGCAGCATATATAAGACACGCAATCGACTTCGAAGTGTAACGGCGCTAGCTACCTCGCGTCTCTGACGACGAGATCAAATTAATGTGACGGCTCAGTACGAGAGAGGGAGGGACAGAGTGAGAGCATTGACCGAACAGATGTGTGCGCGCGGCCGCCAACAGCATGCGACTGCGACTACTCACACGCGGTCAGATAGTAAGCGGCGTCTTCCCTCTTGCGGAAGCACCCGCACAACCTCTCTACCGCATACGCCCCACTCTTCTTCGCTAGATCTGTCGTCTCCTCCGCTGCCTTCCCGCGCGCGAGCTGAGCACTTCTCACATCGGGAGATTTGGCGGAGTAACTCAGTCAACAGTCCCTCGCTCGAGCATAGGGTAAAAGGAGGACAGGCAGTGATCCTGGATTTATCTGCACGTGCGGCCGATCGTAGCACGACCCTACAGGTTGTGCAGGCGCTGTTGTTTTCACTGCGTGAACATGAATGCGCGAAGCCTCGGACAAGGGCGTCCAATTCAAGGTTACTGTCGCGATGGTGGCCATCCTGGGCTCGTCAGTAACGTATCGATCGCGCGGGAACACATGGGTCATTCATCTCGCACTGTATAGACGCTTCGAACTGTTTCATCGCGATTTCTACCACCGCATTCTGTGGAAGGGGCCTCCTTATCCACCCACAGATCACACATGATCACTGTTTCCTCCTCTCTGAAAGGGTCAAATAAAGTTTGTTGTGAATGTAACGCACCCCAGCGATTGTTAAAGGGAGGAGCGATGGGAGAAGGCTAGGTCATATGGACGACAGCACTTTCTCTGCCTGTTAAACCCCGTCACTAGTAAACTTCTAAGCGATATTTCTGTAGAAAAGTGTATCGGAGAAGAGGAGTGCACATTTGTTTTCTATATATTGACGAGATCCGCCTTCACAGGGCAAGGGTGTGAGGCGTTGAAAGACTACCCTTTCAGCAGTCAGCATCTTACAGTGACGGACACTTCTGACGTCTCCGAATATAACTCACGTGGTCCCTCGTCATGTGCATTTTCATGGGATATTCAGCCCTTTAAAAATTCCAAGACACCGCATATATCTCCACCAGGCTGGTCAAACTCACCTCCGATCATAAATGTAAATATTGCAATGGCTCCCTAAAGACCGCTTACAATGCGTGTTTCGGTGGCAAGATAATAAAAAATATATCTAAGAGGGACTGGCCCGCGCAACATCCTTTATTTTTTTAATAGGATTTGATACATTTTAATATACTAGACATTAAGTGGTATGGTGCCTATACCTGAAGGTCCAGGGTATAATAATATCGTCCTTTATTATCTCAGGCTATCAGGGTAGATGAGTGGGCGCTACTTCGCGTCTTCTCCTATTCAATTACCTGAGTCACGCAAATTTTAAACCATCTCTGGTTTTCTTGCAGAAGTCACGATGCAGAAATTAGAGGCTATCGCCTTACCACTAATTAACCCCAGATTATGGGTACGATATGTCGATGACACGTTTGTCATTGTTAAAAGTGATCAACTGGAAATACTCCACAATATTATAAGCTCAACACTTCCAGGAATCACATTCACACTCGAGAAGGAGGCTAACAACAAACTCCCGTTTCTTGATGTCCTCGTACAGAGAAAGCCTGACGGGACATTTCATACTTCGGTTTACCGCAAAGAAACCTACGCAGAAGTCCTTTTGCATTACGAGAGCAATCACCCGATCTCTCACAAACGGAGTGCCGTGAACAGCCTCCTTAACCGAGCAAGAACTCACTGCTCTGACAGCGAAACATATCAAACAGAACTGAAGTATTTGTTAAAACTGTTTTCCCAGAATGGGTATCCTAGATATTTTGTACACCGATGCATGCGACGACAGTAGTTAAAAGAAAGAGAGAAGGAACCAGATTGTTCCCATCGGGCGCCCAAACCAAAAAACTGGCGAAAACTTCCGTACATTAAGAATGTGTCCGAACTAGTTGAAAGACACTTGAGGAAGCACCAAATGCATGTGGCGCACAAGCCGACGGCTACAATTCGTAACCAGCTTGTACAGCCTAAGGATAGGGCTGGCTATTTAGATAAGAAGGAAGTCATCTACAAGATACCATGCAACACCTCTAATGCAGTTTACTGCGGTCAAACTGGGAAATCGGCCTCTACGCGAATACACGAACATCAGTTGGCCGTAAAAAGACGCGACCACTTGTCCCAAGTGGCCATACATACGTTAGAAACGGGACACAAATTCGCCTGGGACAGGACTCGCATTGTAGGTGTCTACTCATCCAAAAAGGGCCGTGAATTTTTAGAGGCCATCCATTCTGATAGCGCATGCATCAATCGACACGTAGAATTGGATACGGTGTACAACAGCCTCAAGGAAAAGTGAAAAAGGCGTTAGCCAATCAGAACATTACACCAGCAGGAGTTACAAGGCAAAATCGATTTTTTCGGCATGTTTAAATGTTAACTGTTTTGCACACTTACTTCACGTCTGAAGACGACTTGGGGAATCAAGATCGAAAATTTACAATAAAACTTGTTTATCTTTCCCAAAGACCTTATTTCTTTCGAAATACATATATATATATATAATGGTAGGGGGCGCTCACCGATCGTTCATACGGAACTGACTCGTTTCGTTGTGCCTTAAGGGCTCCCTCTCTCAAGCCCAACCAGCAGCCGCTCACCGGCGCATGATATATAAGCAGAATGGTATTACCGGCAAAGACAAGGGAGACTGGAATGGCCATTTCTGTCTAATTAGTCGTCGTCGTCGTCGAGAGGGAGAGAGAGCCGATAGAGAGAGCCCGTAAGGCACAACGGAACGAGTGAGTTCCATATGAACGATCGGTGAGTGCCCCCTACCATTGTACATTCCCGATCGAAAACCGACAGGGCAACGGGCTCGTGGCGCAGTGGTTAGAAGCGTGGACCTCTAACTAACAGGGCGCGAGTTCGAGGCTCGGGTGTTCCACACTTCGGGCTTGGGCATGACTGGCTGACGACGGCTAATAAGCCAGAAATGGCCATTCCAGTCTCCCTTGTCTTTGTCGGTAATACCATTCTGCCTATATATATGCCAAATAAACGTGTGACTCTCACTGTTGTGGTTAAGATCTCATTCGATCCCCTTCTGCCCGTCCATCAGCCTGCTACTGGCGACAACGAACGCTGTGTCATAGGACACATACCACATATAATACACATGCAGCTCACTGAGAGTGCAACAGACCACACGCACTTATCTCCAAGGAAGATAGGTCGACGATCGAGTAGACCGAGGTAATAGAAATAGCCAAAGAGTTGGTGGGTTTTCCAACACATAGACAACACTCAAAACTGAAGATGAGGCGTTCGGAATCAAAGAGAGTTGAAATACGTAGAAAATTCACCTACTCAAACGAAATCTCCCAATAAATAGTCTGCATGGTAATGGAGCCAAATTAGTCTTCTCCTTTTTCGCCCAAACATGACTGGTCACACAGACGTGCATTATACGCTACTTCTAGGTATGTCTTTCGGAATTAAAATTGTTCAGGCTTTCACTTCAGCCACGGCGAGCAGCAAAGCTTGTTAAGTCGCCGATTAAAATCTTTATTAGAAGTACCTTGCCTTCATTGATATTCCAAGCCGACCACAACGGGTTAAAATCTTTTCGTTCGTTTCTGCGAAGTAACAAGCGCGAATTTAGCGTAAGCACGAAGAGGTCGCTCATTATAATATTTTTATTCTTTATAAATTGTGAAATTATTAATTGTTGACGCTGTTGCTGCCTGGGGACACCCTGCATCCGCACACTCACTAGGTTATACATTGTGTGCAACTACGAAAAATATGAAAATGCGAGACACTGAGAAAAAATAGTTCTAGGTGCACAAGGACCCTAGGTCAGAAAAATATATCAGAGTTAGGCAAAAAACGACTTGTTTATCGTTTAAACAACTCAAGCTTTAACGAATAAACGAATTATTTCTTGTTACTCAACTTACTTCCTCCGAAACTTCTAAATTTCAATGAGCCTAAGAAATTGACGCCTTTTTGAGTCGTTGCACTCAGTTTTGCTCTTGGCAGCACAGAAGCACGTTTTGGTACTTGTAGAGACACCAGGGGACCATAATATCCTTTTAAGTACCATGTTCGTCTCCACGAAAATTGCATATCGAATGCACGGTTATTCTTGAGGTACCAGGACTCTTCGTTGCTTTCTTATGAGTGTTGATTGCTTAGATTTAATCAACCACCCAAAGACGAATAGGAAACTGCGGAGTTAATGATGATGCTAAAAATCTTCACAGGAGAATTATTATAAAACAACATATGAGACCGGCCGGCTGTGACGCTTAAAGTTGTAGCAAACAAGAATCCGTTCGGTGAGATCCCTGTCCTATTGTTGGACGTGTTTTGCTTAAAGAAACGTCTGTGCAAGCTTATCCGATGCCTCACGTGTAAATTCGAACAAGTGACACTATCTAACGCCCCCTCTTCCTAGTCACCTTCAGGAAAATCGCCTCTACTTACTTCGTACTAGAGTAAGGTCACAGGCCTATTTATTCACGTCCGTAAAAAAACACGAAAAATAATGAACAGTGTTTGCTAATACCAGTACGGCAATATTGGTGAAATCTGAAAAGCTGCTACCGTAGCTATAAAACAAGATAATTTGCCTAACCGTGCTCCCGTCAAAAGGAAAAGGCGCCAATGAGAATAGTTTTGAATCGAATCGCTTCTAATTTCGGTTGTTCAAGTTGTGCGGCATAACAATGGTCACGACGGTGCTATACAGACGTTTTAACGCTTAACGACATAAACAGCCCGCATGAACGTACCGAGTTCGCCCTGCCGCAAGTCACCTAATCGAATGGCTCCATCGGCAATAAACTCGGGGTAGTTTATCTTTCTTGGAGCAATGCCCAACACATCAGTGCGGCACATGGCGGAGACTATTTCTGGTGGTCGCATCCATACAATGTTGCAAGGAGGACGGCGACTATAATAGAGGCTGGATTCGTCAGCGGGGAAGGAAGCATCACAAAATAGACGTCCAACAGCGCGGTTCTCAGCTCGGATTTGCTCAAATGCTTCCGAGGGCCCGCCAAGTTGCGTGGGCGGAGAGACTGCGGTAGACATCCCGGGGACCTGACTAGGGCTTCGACCTAGAAGACGAGGAGAAAACTTGCAGGTTGAGGAAAATTGTTTAAAACGGAGGTTTTAAGGTTTTTTAATTATGTAACGTGACTATTAACACTTAAGCAATAAGGAAGTCGAAAATCAAGAATCCAAGCCACACATCATGTTTAAAAAATCTCGTTACTGCATATTTGTGAGACGAATTTGTGCGAAGAACGGTAAAACTTTGCTGCAATTTCATTCGATTTATCAGCATATGGTCAACAGACTACGTTTAAAGATGGCTGATTAAAAGATTTAAAATGCTTATTTCTAGTAAGCGAAGTAAAGTAGTTAGGCTTTTTTTACGGATATTTGTCGCGAACTAGAAAAGCTGACCAAAGTTTTTCTACAAATACTGATCCGGATAGTCGGATAATTATATCCTCGATCTGTAATTTGAACGGCATTCGGCTTATAGAATTACCCTTGAGAATAATAACGCAGTCGTTGCAAAATAAAGACTGGGGGAATGTGTAACATAAAAAAGGGATTCTTTTATTGAAAAACACTTTGGTGATAAACAAACCGGAGCCCAAAGCAAAAGGGCAAAATCAGTCATTCATTGCCTAGTCTTTACAAGTTGATCTGCTCAAAATATAAAGGTCTGCCCGTTGTTTAACAAATAAAACAGCTTTTTTATTAGTGCCATAACAAAGTAAACACTGCACAACTTCCTCGTATACCGTCATTTCGTGCTAAACTATAAGTTTTAGCCCCAAGCAAATTTGCCATGTTATAGCCCGGTGCGTAGCCCCGCCCATATTGGGCATAGCCCCTTCGCGCCCCGGGGTTTGACTGGTCCAAACGGGGCTGGTGCTAGCAGGGAATAAGGGGAATGGCTATATACGTTTAAGATATATCTTTAAAATATTAAACACTTGGCACTCAACTGTAACTAGAGTTCTCGTGATGACAAAGTACATAACTCGGATTATGAACCGTAATTTAACGAGCCTGATGTTTGTAAAGCCTGTGAGAATGGAGTACCAGTAATCATAAAGAAATCACACAAGTCACTGCCTTAATACCCGCGTCAGAAGATGAACCCTTCTGTAAATAAAAATTCTCGTTCAATCGTTTTCTCGTAGCCTTTTATTATCATTGTCCGTGTCAATGCCCGTGTCAGAAGATGAGACATTCTCCAAAGAAAAATTCTCGTTTAATCGTTATTATCATTCTCATAGTCCTTCAAAGTAGGGAAAAATAACGCAACAAATTAAAAAGTAGGCGGCAACACAATCGAGGGCCCTTTTACAAATTTAGAAAACTGTGCCCCGAATCATTAAAAAAAAACTGGTCAGTGTTACTTTACCACAAAAATAAAGTTTTCAAGCGTTAAGTCTGAAAAAGGACAATGTTTCAAACTTGCCTTTAGATGGACGAGTGCGCAAATGACCATCGAGTGAGCTGCGGCAAAAATCTTCGGTATCAGAATGCCTTCCCTGCTGGGAAAAGCGACCAGGATTGGACTCCCGAACACGTCGAAATGGCGTGTCAATTGGAAAATTGTTTAAGCTATTGCTGGAATAATTAAATGGGTCCTTATAAGTCCTTTTCAAATTCATACTTATTGCAGGGCTTTTTAATTAAAGTTAAATCCATTTGATTAGAGGTCGTTATGACGACGGTTTTGACCCTCTGTCACGGGGAAAAGATGAAACCACCGTAAACGGACACCATGCTCATATTTCCGAAGGTGGCGGCATGCGTAGCCTTGAAAGGTAAAACTGCATTAGTGCGTAAAAACTGCCTAAACCTACTGATTGGACCTGATTTTTCTGTTGTCTGAATGCTCTTGACTGTTGCGATTCACTCTGAAGAAGTTTAAAAGAATTGATAAGAGTTTCCACACTCAGGGTGTTTCAGTCTTGTCGCGTATTTCTAAGCGCCTTTTGGAAGTTGCTTCCATGAACGTATTTTATAGCTTTTCACATCCAACATGGAGGTGTAGATAAGCACTTAGAAAAAATCGTTGAGACAGATAAGTCTAGTCCTGACATTAAAGGCGCAATGTGTGCATTTTATAGGACAGTGGTTAGAAGCCTAAGTCAGTAATCCTAATAGTTTGGACAATACTTTCATAAAGTGGAAGATAAAAAGAGACCTTGAAACAGCTAACCCACTGCTGATATGTATCAGTCTCTCTGCCTTCGCCGCGAATAGAATACTTAGCTCGATTAACAGGATAAAATGAGGACCATGCCCTTACTGCCAAACGGGTGTGTAGGTCTGTCCGTTAATAAGCTTCACGTGAAAATCGTATTAGGTCTCGTGCTGGTGGTAACTACGACTAACAATAATTAATTGGTGCTCACCGAATCTAGGTTTTATATAGTGACCACACCCTGGCAACCGCCTCGACAGGCGGGCGAAATCAAGTAAGGGTATCCGGTGTTGTGTGTGTACTGAAACCCATTATTTTGGTTCCCATTCAAGTCCCTTCCTCTCCTTCCCCTCCTCTTCCCTTGCACCCCTTCTTCTCATCTCTTTTCATTCCCTCCTTCCTCCTTCAATTTCAAAAAGCCCTACAGAGAAGACGACATACAAGCCCGTAGGCAGTTCAGATCAACTCGGTTCACGCTCGAATAACTCAAGCCGCGACCTATGGTGGAGTTCGGCAGCCATCTGGGATGTCTCAGCGACAGGTGTCTTTCCTTCAACATTAATTGAATCACATTCATTATATCTTTTTCGATAAAATGAGGGGGTTTTTTACTGTCCGCCGGCCATTTTAATATCAGACTGCCTATTTTATAAGCACAAATGAGACACTCTACCAAATCTTCCTACTCCTTCTAAAATTCGCTCGAAAATTAGCCTTAACGTTACCGTCATTCGTGCCAAATAAAACAATCAATTTATTATTTTTCTAAACGAGCGCAAAAAAAGCGAACATCAAGTAAGTTAAATACTGACTTGTTCGCTTTGCCTGATTAACATTAACATTTCAATAATCAATTAGTCCAGCATGAAGGAGAACTGCCGGCTCCGGTTGACAATGTCAGCGTGGAGCATCGGTAAAATCAACAGCGGAATGTCATTCACTCGAATGCTTTGGATGTCCTCGGTCGTGCACGTCGCCAACATCAGGATTGATTGGACGACAACGACGCAAACACCAGCCAGCTTCCTGCTGAAAAGCATAGGCTACGTAAGGCCTACATGGACCACCGAACAAACGCCAACAAAGCAGTCTTCTTCCGCTACTGCCGTCTCGTGCAGCAGCCGCTAACGGAGGTGCAGGATCCCTGGATGTATCGCAAGGTCTACGAAATCTAAGGGTATGCCGGCTGCAATGAGACCATGGCGGTCTACCGTCCCACATCTCAAGGAACCGCACTGGTTCTCCGCTTTCATGAAAAGTCTTTACTGATAGCTAAATAACAAATTCTGAAGCAGTAGTTGGAGCACTTTAGAACTGTCCAGAACCGTCCACATAGAGTGTCCGCCGCCGTCGTTAATTGTCTCCCCGATGTGAGAACCAACAACGATGTGGATCTGCTGCCCTCCCTTCTGGAAACAACTCGAGCCATGAGACAACTCTCTAGCAAAAAAAGAGGGAAATCCAATGTAATCCTGGCAGAATTCTGCAACACATGATTGCTCTGATGAATGGCTCGGATAACAATGCTATTCCATGAGATGGGGTCCCGAGGACAAGTTGCTCGGGACTTCGACGATGCGACAATCGTTCATTTTTACGGGTTGATAAGAATTCGACAATTCTGTGATAACCGCTGAGGAGTCTCGCTAATAAATCTCGCCGAGAAAAATTTCGTTGTCATTCTCCTCAGCCGTCTTAACGGTCATCTCGTGCAGAGACGTCTGTGAAAAAAACTCGGCGTGGACTCGGACACCACTGCAGAACCATAAACATGATCGTCGCCGCCCGTCAGCTGCATAGGAAGTGCCGGGAAATTCGGGTTCGCCTCTTTGTTATTTTCGTGGACATAACGAAGACCGTCAACACGATGAATCGCGAATTACTGTAGAAAACCATGCAAGAATTCAGCCGTCCTGAGCGATTTACTCACCTGAAGCGTCAGCTTTATGACGCGCCATCGCGCGTGTCATGGACAACAGGACCGTCTCGGATGCATTTGCAGTAATTAAGGGAGTGAAGGAGGGCTGCTCACTCGATTCAATATTCCTCAATATCAATTTTGCTTCCATGCTGACGGACGCTTGCCATGATGAGCACTCCGCGGATCCATATTGACTGTTGGACCGAGGCATATCCTCTCAACAGCAGGCGCATGCGGGCCTCAACGCGTTCCGCTACAACTAAAATCCACGACCTACTCTGTTGTGACGACTGAGCACACGAAAGCAAGACAAGAGCAGACGTGCAATACATCATGAATCTTTTCGCTTCCGGCTTAGTCAATATCCGACTGACCTTCAACACAGAAAAAATGATCGTACATCAATCGTCATCAAAAACTGCAAACAGCGCTCATTGCACTCACGTCAACGGCACCCAACAGACGTCTGTGAACAACTCCACCTACTTAAGCAGTACACGCTAACGCCACAGCAAAATTGACGACGAATTGCTCTCCCGGAGCTCCAAGGCCAGTCAAGCCATTTTGAGGCTTCAGGGGTTTGTATGGAATCCTCGAGTTCTCCACCTTAACACTAAACTGAACATGTATAAAATAGACATCTCGGCGACCTCGCTTTTTGGCACGGAGACCTGTGCAGTCTATGAAGAACAAGCGCGGAATCTTAATCTTTTTCACCTTGGTTTTCGCCGCCAGATACTAAACCACTTGTGACAGGACAGGATTCCGGACGCAGAGGCTTGATTCGGACTGGAATCATCAGCATACACGCCATTCTGAGGTAACTACAACTACGCTGGAATGGCTAAATCATAGAGATAGACCACGAACGGCTACCAGACAACTCTTCAGCGGAGATATCGTCATAGGTGCTCGTCGACAAGGATGTTAAATCCCTCGCTACAAGGACACCTTGAGGCGGCTTCAGATCAACTCGAAGGTTGTTTATGTGTAAATTGCAGACGAGGTCCCTAGTTATGTCACCCACTGCGCCCATTACCTCACCAGGTGACTGGCCTCCTCGGGCATTCGCTAAAGCCTACAAAATGGGAAATTTAGTGATACCGAGGTCTTAGCGCATAGCACACACAATGAATAGTATAACGCGCTTGAAGGTATCACGGTACGCTAAACGTTATGGCTTGGAAAATGCCAACTGACGGGGTAACTCAGACCTTTCAGTCAACCCAGAATGTGTCTGTGGAGAATGGCCAGCAAGCGAGCCGAAAGCCAGGACGCGGTGGCTCCCTCCTAATGCGGTCTCTATAGCACTCCCACTCCGTGGGATCTGAGCCGTTCCCTCTCTTTTCTTGGCGTGTATAGTTCTCGTCAGTATGCACTGTAAGCCAGGAAATTTTTCGGTGTGCCTACGTACCATTTTACGTCGTGCCAGCCACCTGCGTCATCATCCATCCTTTGTCACTGTGCGTTTAAAGACAGATTTTTTACCTTACACGTGCTTCGAATTCACTCAATGGACCTAAATAGATAAACAAACTGTTTTATTGAGTACCCTTGATGGTAATTTCATAGCAAGTAAAGATAAAGCTGCAAGTATATTTTTTGAAACGAGTAGACAGACCCTGCACAAAAATCAGTTGACAGTTATGGGGTAAACAGTCAGATATCGTGTGTTTAACGCTATATTTGTGTTTAACGCTTCCCTGGCAATGCCTTTAAAATAACATTAAATAAACTTATTAGTATTAAAAACGGTCAGCGAGCAGTGAAAAAAACTCCTCATGAAAAAGACAAAATGATTATGATTTAGTTAGCTTTAAAGGAGGGAAAAACCGCCGCTCATTAAAGGGTAAATATGCGAGCCAACAGGATTTGCCTGCATATGGTATTGTATAAGGGATTCAAAACGGAAATCGTGAAGACAGAATTCCTGAGCAAAATGAGAATATCTGCCTCAAAGTGGCGAGACAAGAGAAACTCAGACGCGATCGGTCACACTCCGCTTAGAGTCCAGCTGAGGAGGGTACATTGAAGGCTGAGGATGTCATCAAAGCGTGGGGGAAGATAGATAGATAGATAGATAATTTTTATTAAAGACCCGTCGGGGTCCCATCAAAGCAAGTTAAAATAAATTTACATGCGAGTTTTAGACGAGGTAGGCTGAATCTTTACAAAATGCAATTCATAGTTTCTGAATTAGAAGTCCATTGAGAAACATGAAGATTGAGGGGTGAAAAAAAACTCCTCGGAAAAAGTTACAAATGATTGGATTAATTTTACAGGAGAAAAAACCCCTCTTTAAAAATAATAACAGAAAAAAAGCGAGCAGGACTGGCCTGTAGGTGGCGGTATATAACGGAATGTTTTCGGTCATCGTCAGGGTATCAATAAATGTCCGCCTTGATGTGTACGAATGTGGGTCAGACAGGACTGGCTTGCAAATGGCATTGTATACGGGATTCACAATTGAGATCGTCTGGGCCTGATTGGTAGACGAGAGGAACCGAGATGCGATCGGCCACAGCACGCTTCGAGCTCAGCCGAGCAGTGAGGAAGGGAGGTAAGACCGAACTACTAGAAGACAGTGAATACTGAGGGTTCCACCGTGAGCGTCGACAGACCGCATGAGGTCGGAATGCGGGAGATGACATCAAAAACCGCGAAAATTGTCGCTATGGGGGGAAGGATAGCGATG
>CACRXP010000096.1:1456497-1498494 GCA_902702965.1 Spirometra erinaceieuropaei
CGTAGTACCTCCAAATTGAACTGTACTACCTTTCTTTTGGGTCGGAGTCTGATTCAATTTTCGAGTCTCACCGTTCTGACGCCAAGCCACAGGTGACTTAGCTGTAGACCTTACAGCACCCAGTTGGACAATAGAAGTTATCTGTCTAGCTGATGTAGACGGACTTTCATGTGTCTCAGCGTGACTATCCGGAGGATACGAAACGACAAATGGGGCTGCTGCTGCTGCTGCTGCAAGTTTAGGGGCAGGTAAATGCGTCAAGTGGTTCGAGTGAGATGGAGATGTCGGAGAAAGAGGAAGGAGGGAGTCAGATGTCGCAGGAGTAGGAGAAGCTGAATCCTTACGGCCACTTGTATTATGACCGAGTTGGGGAGCATTAGACTGAGAAGCTGAATCCTTACGGCCACTTGTATTATGACCGAGTTGGGGAGCATTAGACTGAGAAGCAGTAGGTTTACGTGAGAATAGAGACCCCATTCTACGCTCCATAGGAGTAAGATCATGACAAAGGAAAAATTTTGCCTTCTCTAGGTACGCAGTGACACGCTCTCGATGGGTAAAGATTGTGTCAACCTCGATTGATGAAAACAATTTGACTAAGATGGGTGGATTTGTACTACGGGATGACAAGCGTTTGGCATCCGCTATTTTATAGTTGAGACCACATGAATACAGGAAACTGGAATTTTAACCCCGGAACACCGACATTTGTCTTACCAAGAACGTTGCCGGCTTACAGGCCTCGATCCTTTATGGTTCCGTAGATTACAAAAGGGACTATTTTTGCTATTTAAACTCTTATATAATCACACATTGAACCCGCTCACCTCTTTAAGACATCATATCCACCCACGACGTAACAGTCATCGTGAGGTCTTCTTATTTCTGCCTCTGGCACGTACTGTTAAATATCGTCGGTTGTTTTCTGTAAATGCAATTGCTATTTGGAATAAACTACCCATGAGTGCGAAAACTCTGCAAAATTTTCCTTTATTTAAGAGAACTATTACTCGATTTTTGCATTCAGAAAAGCTCCCACAAATTTTGGGTGCTGAATCTACTGATCGACTGTACCGTACCGATGGCGTTTGTGGTTTCTGAACACTATGGCCGGTCTCACCAGCTGTTCCTCAACGCCCCTTCTTTGACTATCCCCAACTTCATAAAAGGAATTTGACGTCCGATAATCTCCGATACCGTGCAACCTCCCCCCTTCTTGACGGTCGATATTCTACCACCGCCGACAGTTTTTTTCTCCTGAGCCCTCCAAACCACAAAAACCACCATCAACTATATTTTTATGCCTTAAGCTCAGGAGTTTTTTTTCACTGCTGGCCGGATTTGTGTTTAATCGCTTCCCTTGACAATGCCTGTAAACTGGCATTAAATTAAAATTTATTTAATTTATTTATTTATTTATTTAACATCAATTGGCCGAGCAGATCGAGGAACATTTTTTAGCAGGAAGTTGTAAGAACGCTTCTGTCTATCACTAGATTCACTGGCGATCAGGTGAACAAGTGAATCGAGACGCCTACATTCTTCAGAGGGAATATCGGAGATGTTCCCGTCGAATAAATGTCCAAGAATTGTCAGCAAAGAGCCAAACTTTAGCATAAAGTCATTGCAGTGGTCAAGTGCAGACAGATTAGGCTGCCGACCAATTACAACGGGTGACGACTGACTAGTAATACCATCTGACTTAGACTTAGGTAAAGCTTCTGACTTACGTTTAGTTAGGCCATGTTTACTTACAAGAGCCGAGAGCTTACGTCGACCAGTGACTTTTGGTCTCATCTTGTCTCGAGGCAATTTGTGATTAAGAGAACTTCTGGCAGACAAGTTGACTGAATTTCAGCTAGGGGCTAACGATGTAAAAATAAATTACAACAGTTAGAGAGAAATCGGATGCACAAAATGAGAATTGCAAAGTGCGGTTAGTGAACAGCGGGCGTAGACTAGCAAAACTCGAAAGGAGATGGCAGCAGGCAGTTCTTAGAGAAAAGGCCTGTATTTAAGGAAATTCAACCAAAAAAACAGGTACTAAAACCGTTAGATCTCACAGAAAAAACCACTAAAAATAATATCCTCCACTTATCTTCAAATTTAAAACCAGCGGCTTGACCTTGACCTCTAGGGAACCTCTAGATGCGACCACGAAACCTACTTGGTGACAGACCTAACTATTAGCAAAGAAAAAAAACAGAGGATTTCACCATAATCGCCAACAGAATGGCCGGGCTCGAAGTTGTGTGGCGTTAAGAACCGCGAAAGTCATTGACTGGGGGTGGGAGCTCGAACTCGCAGGAGCCAGAGTGGATTCCTGATGAGGGTCGGCGATTAATGAAACGGGGGCGGCCTACAGCGTGCGCGCCAACATGGCTCCGCTACTTTTTGAGAGGTCTTTCTTGTGAGTGCTTCGCGTTCTGCGAGAGACGTGATGCATGAACTAAAAAATAGAAAAAAATAACATACGTCAGCATAGGCCAGTATATTTTAAGAGTAATGCGCAATGTCTTGGAAAACCCTATTGTAAACGGTAATGTAATATCTAACTTTAAATAAACATGGTACTGAAATATTGTCCGTAATATACACACTTCACAGAATATTGTCCTTGAAAATTTAGGACCAAAACTTGAGAACATTCAGTTGTAGATGATCTCAGTAAAATGGAATGACAGTCATCCGCATTAGCGGTATGTGTATGCAAGGCGTTGGTTTAGCACCACAGAGCTGTTCTGTCCAGACAAGCGATAGTGTCCAAGCAAATATGCATCGAATCTTTGCTTGAACGTCTCCGTGGTATCCGCCATTATTAGGTCCTCGGGAAGCCCGTTCCAGGCACCGAAGACTCGCTGTGATAAACAGTTTTTGCGAACGTCCAGGCGGCATCGGGATCCTCTAAGTTTTAGAGAGTTCCCGCGCAGGTTTGTTGTTGTGGCCAGGGTGAAGAAATCGTCGGGGTTTAGGGCACATTCCCGGTTCCTCAAAATCCGATAGGCCTGTATGAGATCTCCTTGAATCTGCCTGGACTCAAGAGGAAAGAGTTTAAGTTCCCTTAGTCGGCAAATGTAAGGTAAAGTCCTGAGGTACTTTACAATTTTTGTTGCTCTCCTCTGAACTCTTTCTAGCAACTTATAATATTTTTTAGCCACGGGTGTCACGTTTGGATTCCATATTCCAGATGCGAACGAATGAACGCGCCGTATACTTTTCCAAATAACTCTTTGTCTATGTCCACGTAAGTTCGTTTAATGGCAAAGAGAACACTAGTTGCCCTTTTGGACACCCTAACGCACTGAGAGGAAGGCTTAAGGCTCGACAAAACGTTGATCCCAAGATCTTTTTGTTCGGTTACATTTGAAAGGCACCTTCCACAAAGGTGATAATGGTGATCCTCTCCGTCAGCTCTGCCAGTCTTTTTAAGTCGCAAAGCGACGCACTTCTCTTGGTTAAACTTTAGCAGCCATTTGTCAGACCATTCGCATAGACGATTCATTCCTTCTTGCAGGGCCCGTTCATCATGTTCGTCGTTGATCGCTCGCCATAACTTGATGCCATCGGCAAACATGACTCCATTGCAGTCCAGTCCATTCATACAGTCGTTGACATAAAGTAAAAATAGTACTGGTCCGACTACAGAGCCCTGTGGAACTCCACTCACAACTGACACTGGCGTTGACTTCGCACTACCAATACACACAGACTGTGATCGACCAGTCAGAAAGTCCTTTACCTAGTTTAATAGGCTTCTCTTATCGCTGACTCTCGGACCTTGTAAAGTAACCGGTAGTGTGGAACACTATCAAAGGCTTTCTTTTAATCGATGTAAACGATATCGACCATTGTGCCTTCGTCTAACGAGCTAGACCATTGTTCCGTTGAATGAAGCATATTAGTTAGTCAGGAGAAATTTCGTCTAAAGCCATGTTGGGAACTAGCAATGAAATTATTTTCTTCAAGGAACTTCATTATGGATTTTTTGACTATTCTCTCCATGACTTTGCAAGAAATGCACGTTAGGCTCACCGGCCGATAATTGTTTGTACTTCTTCTGGATCCGCCCTTGTGAATGGGGTATGTGTTCGCCACTTTCCAATCAGAGAGGAGAAGGCCTCGGTCAAAGGACGACCTAAAGATGTGCCAAAGCGGTTTGGCGAGTTCGCAAGCCAACTCCTTCAGCACTTTTGCCGGAATTCGGTCTGGGCCCGGAGACTTGCCCTCCTTAAGAACTAGAAGTTCCCTCTTCACATCTTCTTCCGTGAACCGTGAAGTCGATGTTTTCTATTATTTTGTCGGATGTCCCAGCACGAGATCCAGCCTCGTCAAAGTCCGTTTCCTCGGTGAAGATCGATACGAAATACCGGCTTAGATGTTTTGCCTTAGCGTCATTTTCGATGATATCCTCATCGTTTTCTCTTTTCAACACTGCGACCGTCTCCTTTTTCTTTAACCTACTGTTTACGTAACTGAAGAGCACTTTTGGCTTATCGACGGCCCGTTCCATAACTCGCATTTCATACTCCCTCTGCGACCTGCGGATAGCCGGCCTTACTTCATTTCGCTTTTGACGAAATTGCTCGTAATGAGATGGTTGTTTGGTTGTTGCATACCTTCGCCATAGTTTGTTCTTCCGGTTTACTTCTTTCTTTATATCCTGCGTTATCCAGGTAGGACGATTATTCTTTTTGATTCCCTTTGTCGGACAGTTTTGATGCATGATGTCTGTTACAACTCCTTTGAGAGTGTTCCAATCAACGTCTGGATGTCCGGAAAGAAAATCATCCTAGTCCACTGCCAATAATTCCCTACTCATGGCGGCAAAATCTTCTCGCCAGAAATTCAGTCTAGGCTCACTCGTATTCACTTGTTGGCTGCATAGGCGGTATTCCCAAAACAGCCCGACATGGTCACTCTTACCGAGCGGTGTTAGGGACCTAAGTTCACCAGGGCTAATTGGGTCTTTTGTAAGGACGAGGTCCAGACAATTCGATCTTTGGTCCCCTCTGATCCTGGTTGGGAACGGGAAATTTTGTACCAGAAAGAGATTAGCCGTTAGCTTCAAGAGCCTGGAATCGAAGGAATTTCGCGAACCATTTACCAACTAATTGTTCCAGTCGACCATGGGTGCGTTGAAATCTCCGGTTATCAGTACCTCTTGGTTCTGTGACACCTCTTTAATTATCCCAAACATCGCCTCGTCAACCTCAGCAGTTTGATTGGGCGGCTTGTATACGGCCAGGAAATTCAAATTAGGTGTGCCACGCATCCTCAGTTTTAACCACATTGCTTCACAGTCGCCATAGCAATCGGTTTTGTGTTCCGACGCGATGATTCCTCTCTTGACGTAGACAACTATTCCTCCTCCTTTTCTATACAGTCTGTCCCGGCGAAAAAGTTGGTATCCATCAAGTGTGATTTCGGCATCCAAGACTTCGGTCTGGAATCAAGTCTCTGTGATGGAACTGATATCCGGCTGCGTATCTGTTATCCATACTTTCAGACTATCTAGCTTATGAAACAAACTCTAAGAATTTGCATAAAGAAAGCGGAGCTTACACCGGGCAGATTGCCGAACGGCTTTTGGGTCGAAGTTGCTGGATATTTCGCGCGATTTTTCGGGTCTATCGTCCTCTTCCGAGTCTACTGCTGTTTGATTGGACTGGATGTTAGTGGGTTGTCCGTCGCTTTCTCTGATCGGTTTGCCAGATAGGGGATTTCTTTCCTTATTACCTGGTTGTTCATTATGCTCAGTGTTATTGGTTGTTTCCAGAGGAATAAGCTCCGAACATTTACGATTTTCCCATTCATTATTCCTAGGTTTTTCTCGCCGAAATTGTATCTTCTGAGGAGTTCGGCCTTGCGTTCTCACCATTTCTCCCGTTCGGCCGGTGAGAAATCGCGCTGAAAAAAATTTTGGGTGGGCATGTCGCAGTGCTGGTTTCCTGTTCAGCAGTAATAGTGCTTTTTCCTCACTTTCGAGAATACTTTTTTATGGTCTGTGATGTCCCGTGTCGCCCTTCAAATCCTTAATTGGTGCTATTCTGAAAGCTTTTCAGACGGTGATGTTCTCGTTCTCTTGTAATAGGGATTTGAGGTATTGCTGGAATGCTTCTATATTGTGATTTATTCTGCTCTTAGGGATGTCTGAAGAAGGCACAGGCATACCCTTTACGGTGATGCATTTATTGCTATCAATAGGACGCTGTCGTCTATTTTTATACGAACACTCTGCATAGCGAAAATTTTTGTTGTCATCAATGTCCACTTCAGAGACAGTTGCATGGTATAGCTACAGCAGGGTTCATCGTTTATCGAGTCTTCTTGGTCCTGTGGTACCTCTTATGATAACGAGGCATTTGCTTGCATTCTGTATGGACTCTGCTCTCTCTTGCTGACGCTCTGGCATACTTGGTCTTCTCGGGATGCTTTGAGACGCCTCCTGGTATTTTTTGAGATGCCCTTCGGTTATTTTTCTCTCGCACATGAGACGGTCTCGATTTTGATTGGGTTCGTAGACGGGCAGTCTTCTTTTTTAGGGGCTAATACAGTTACTGAAGTCGTATTGGCCGTTTTTCCGGTAATCTTCTGAACTTCAGACATCGCCATCTTTCTCCTTTCGGGTGAATAGTGAGGCATTTTCATCAGCTTCTCCATCTCAAATCTTAAATTCCTTATATGCTTCTCCATCTCCAAAATTTTCCGAAGAAGTCTAAAACACGACGTGCAGGTTTCGTCCTCGTAGTTAACATCCAATAAAGTTATTAGACTCCTTGCGCGTTTGGCGGGAGATGATTTGACAGCAGAAGACTCATCGCAGTAGTCATTTACACAGCGTTTTTCTGTTATTTCATCATTTTTGTCAAGCCGCCTGCTGCGCGTCAATGGCGTAGTGGTAAAGACAATATCAGCATCACTATTGTGCCCAGGTTCGAATCCGTCCCGAGGCGAATTTTTCGCCCAATGCCTGGAGGACCCTGAATCGACTACC
Organism: Spirometra erinaceieuropaei; assembly: GCA_902702965.1. Taxonomy (NCBI): domain Eukaryota; kingdom Metazoa; phylum Platyhelminthes; class Cestoda; order Diphyllobothriidea; family Diphyllobothriidae; genus Spirometra; species Spirometra erinaceieuropaei. The sequence goes on from CACRXP010000096.1 coordinate 1,463,492, forward strand.
ATTATTAAGCCAATAAATTTGAAACGTTTTTAACGATATGGAAACGATTTAAAGCGAGACCAACGGTATGAAGTAAATAACAAAAGACTGAGCCGTTATTGTATTTCGAGAATATGGCGGTGAGGTTGTCAGAGATGTGGTCGAAAGGAGATAGGTTTTCCGGTCGAAACTCCCGTTTAAATTCTGTGAGAATCGAGATATTGCCATGAAGAATCGACTTGTTAATTCCGAGAGGCCGTCAGGGTGTCCAGGACTCAGGAGACTCAGAACAATTAGATCCCTCGGAGGTCAAAAGTGTCAAATCGAATTCAGAAGACGCGGACTATTGATGAGTGGTCTTCGGAAGCGAAACTGGACATTAAAGAAGGACATATAAGCGCACACGGAAATCTGATAACAGCATCCAAAATTCCCGGTGGTCCTTTTTCAGCTTCATAGAGAAAGTTGACCAGGAAAAATGAGGAAAACGGTTTAATCGAGTCGGTTTTCAGATAAAGGCGAAACCTTCTCTTGTAAGTATAAAGACTATCTGAAAATCTTTTATCGATTAACAAGCTATTCATAAAGTAGGCACTTGTGGGCGCGAAGAAAAGGGAGCGCCCAAAGATCGAGGAAGCGAGGAAGATTTTATCAAGGAGAAAGTTAAAAAATTGTATGGGCGACTACTAGTAGAAAGGACTGAATTTCGAGGAAGTCTATTAAGGGACTGCGAATGCCCAGAGCTTCTAATTTATCCAAAAGTCTTTTATGTGGCACTTTATCAAAGACTTTGCTATGATCAAAATAAATAACGACAACAACCCGATGGTCATTACGAAGGGAAGTAGGTAGATTGAGAAAGTATATTTAATAATACTAATTATTATTATTTAAGACCCGTCGGGGTACCATTAAAGCAAGTAAAATAAATTTACATGCGAATTTTAGACGAGGTAGGCAAAGTCTGTACAACGAGCAATACATAGTATTTGAATTAGAAGTCCGTTAAGAAAAATGATAAGCGAAGGGTGAAAAAAACCCCAAATGAAAATTTAAAAATGATTGGATTAACTTTACAGGAGAAAAAGAACCCTCGAAAAAAATAGAAACGGAAAAATGCGGGCAGGACCAGCCCGCATGTGGCAGTATAGAATGGATTATAATCGGACATCGTCAGGACCGAAATAAATGTCAGCTGTATATGATATTGTATAACGTATTTCATGTAGGGGTAAGCGGGCGGGTCGGTCAGGACTGGCCTGTATGTGGCCTTGAATAAGGCAAATAAAAGGCGAAATTGAAAACCAGTCTAGAGGCGATAGGAACCTAGATGCGGTCGGTTACACTCATCCGAGTCCATCCGAAGAAGGGGCAAGGGAGATGCGACCAGACTACTAGTATATGGCGAATACAGAAGGTTTCTCAAAGAGCGTCGATGGAGCGCATTATGTGAGGGCACGATGAAAAGCAGTCTCGAGGCGATAGGAACCCACAAGCGGTCGGTTACATTCATCCGAGTCCATCCGAGGATGGGGCAAGGGAGATACGACCAGACTACTAGTATATGGCGAATACAGAAGGTTTCGCCAAGAGCATCGATGGAGCGCATTCTGTGAGGGCACGATGCATGAACTGAAAAATTGGAAAAATTAACATTTCTGGTAAGGGATCTTAGGAAGCGAGACTACTCACAAAGGAAGGAAATGTGAACAGATACGGAAATTTAAAGGCGGCATACTAAAGTCCCGGTGGCCCTTTTTCAGTGTCATAGAAAAAGTTGTCTGAGAAGGATGAGGAAAATTAAAGTTTAATTGACTCGGTATTCAGATAAAGGCGTAGCCTTCTCTTAAAGGTGTGTAGATTATCTGGAGATCTTATATTTATTGGAATGTTATTCCAGAGGAAAGTATACCTGGAAGCGAAAAAAGGGAGCACTTAGAGGTGGAAGACGCTGGAGGAGGTATAATCAAGGACGAGTTGCGAAGATTGTATGGGCGACTACTAGGGATGAGTGCTGAAATCCGAGGAAAATGTGAACTATGATAAATGCGAAAGAGGAGACAGAAGCCCGCTTCTAGTCTTCGAACCCATAAAATTTTTAGGTTAATTAGCTGGTATCTATATGAGTAGGAGATATTGAGATGTTCCTTATCTAAACGCTTTTTAGAAAAACGTCTTTGGACATTTTCAATTTTTAAACGACTAGCCTCATTCATCAAACCAAAGAATGGGCAACAATACTCGAAAATGGGAAGTACAAACATTCGTTAGAGTCCTAATTTAATTTCAGGAAGATAAAAATTGAAGGGAATAAAGCCACAAATCCAGGCAGCTTTGGCTGTAATTCTGTCAGCGTGTGGCGAGAGATCAAGCTTACTAGTGTACCTTAAACCTAAATCCTTGATAGAGGTACATTCAGTCATAGGTGGGCCTTGAAAGACCACTGGTTGGGGTAGCCTCTCATGTCCAAAACACATATAGAGACATTTAGACGGAGAGAATTCCATTAGCCATTTTGAGCTCCAAGCTGAGAGATCAAGCAAGTCAGCATGGATTTGCTCCAGGCAATGAAGGCTCGTAGATTTTTTGAAAGAATACACACATTTGAGATCATCGGAATAAACAAATGATTGAGAATGTTAAACTGCTGCCGAAATGTCATTTATGTAAAGCAAGAACAAAACAGAACCTAAAACGATACCTTGTAAGACACCACTTACAATACGGCTTTCACAGGAAAGTGAAGATCCCACTAAAACCTTTTGTTTACGATTAGACAGTTATGACCTGAGAAAGTCTATTAGTGGACTGCGAATTCCCATAGCTTCCAATTTAACCAAGAGTGTTTTATGTGGTACTTTATCAAAGGCTTTACTAAGATCAAAATAAATGACGACAACAGATAGATGGTCATTACGAAGAGAGGTTAGTAGATTGAGAATCGACACATGACATGCTTTAACAAGAGCGATCTGGTAAAAAAACCATGCTAGGAAGGGCTAATAACTTGATTGCTATGCAAAAGTGGGCAATTTTTACGGCGATAATTTTTTCAAAGATTTTGTCGAGAGAGGGTGTTTTATGGACACCTTGATATGACATGATCCAAAAGAGCAATCTGGTGCAAAGCCATGTTGGGAAGAGTTATTTACTTGGTTGGCTATACAACGTCGGTTGCATGGCGATACTTGTTTCGAAGATTTTGACGAGAGATGGTGTTTTGTAGACACCTCGATAGTTTTGAACATCAGAACGACAGCCAGATTTAAATACTGGAATAATAATAATAATAATAATAATAATAATAGAAACTTTCCAATAGTCAGGAAAGGAGCTATTTTCGAGAAAGACTGAAAAGAGTTTGCTAAATACAGAAGCAAAATTCCTTGACTGCTTTATAAGAGAGTTTGGTATATTGTCAGTTGCTACTGAGCGCGTGTTAGTAAGTTGGTTTATCAGTTTTCGTATAGTTGCCGGAGTAAAACGAACGGTTGTGAGTGGTTACATAAGATAACGAAGGAATTTAAGTGATAGGATCGGTCTCAATGGGGAATTATTTGGCAAAGAATAAATTTAACATTTCTGCTTTGTCATGGCTTACTGAAGCCAATTCTACTAACAAGTGTCGGGAACTTCCCCCTCCATATTCAGAGCTGACACTTCACCTAGGCGGAGTAATTAGCCACTTGAGTAGCGCACAGGTGAACATTGTTCCCAGCGCCAGGGTCGGTGGCTCAAATGGTCGAGCAGTCCTCACACCAACATCTAACACCTGTGATGAAATTGCAGCGATTGACAACGCGAACGTCGGCCATCGGACAGTCATCATGCCAAGTGCAGCAATTCCCCATTAAGGCGGGAGCCGTGAATTTTCACAGGTATGCGGTAGCATGGTTACTGCATCCTTCAAATACTACAGTCCCTTGTGTGTGAACTAGCCGTATCTGATAAGGTCACTGGGGATGCGTTCCTGCAGAAATCCGAAACGTCAGGCGAATAAAGTTACTGTCCCAAAGGCTAGCGTGTTCTAATCTTTCCCCCTTATTACAAGCAGCAAGGAAGTGACCTTACCCTTCTACTTAGTATAATATGTGGCCTTAATTATGGACTTTGTTTTGGGGAAATCTCGATGGCATCACTCGACTCATCTTCGTGGGCACTCAGTGAAGATACGCATAAATATATTCAGGATGAACTTCTACAGCAATTCTTCACTAAGTAGGTTATTTGACACTGGAACAATCCCACCGAACCGGTTGTGAAGGCGACGTGCCTATAGCTCTTATGGAAACTCTTGGATGAATTCGTGTTTCCCAGACGGCCTAAACCCGAAATGACTACTACATCGACTTAAGACAGGAGATTGTCCAGAAAGGATGCTACCAGAATTGAGTAAAGACTCTATTCTTAGTGACGACATTTGAAACGTGTGCACAGCTGTATATGGCTAACGGGCATATAAACAATAGGGTTTTTAAATGCTTTGATTATTGGCCTCACTAAGTAAACCGAAATTGAAACCACGCAGTCTCCGCCAACATACATATCAAACTCGCGCTAGCACCACATCAGTCATCGCAGGCACCGAATAGGCACCGCCCAATAAACTGGGAAGCGTGACCTACGACTCCGAGTGACCGACTGATAGACTGAAAATCAGGCTCGGTGGCACCTATTAAACCGGAGCTTAATGACTATCTCGAACATGTGGGATCACGGCCGCCCAAAAATTCTTGTGTCGGAACTTGGTGTGTTGTTTCGGAATCAGGACGCATGTGGCACTCGCGGACTGAGCATTTAGTTCTGTCAACCAGTGTGTCAGTACCGACATCAGGTGACTGACCGTCTCGTACAATGGACCGGTGCCTTGGAAAACGAAGAGCGACTGAGGTCAACTCTGGGAACTCAGTCCCTAAAGCAGTCAAAGCCCACTTCTCGTTTGAATCTATGACGGTGCGCTAAAGACTTGATAGAAGGCTTCTAGTTGACGGGACAACTGGGTTCTCCACACAGGACGGAGAGTCAGGTTGCAATGACTCTTTTTTAATATGGCCTCTATGGCGCTCTCACTATTTTGGGATCCCAGCCGTCCCCCTTTTTGTTGGCCCGGTCCATTGTACCCTAACCAGGTGTGCGTGACGCGCGGTGACGCGCGGTGACGTGCTGTTTTGTTGTGCCAGTTAATTCGCGCGATCCCATCTCCGGTATTCCTGACACTGCCATAACATCGTGCTCAAGTGTGTAAGGTAGAAGGGACTGGGATAGATTTATTTCAAATGTACTTTCGCTAAAGATTAATTTGAGTGCAAATCACTGTCATTCCGCATACTCTGCTGTGGAGCACACGCAGAAATCTTCGGAATCGGCGAGTGAAGTGTCATGAATAGCACTGGACGAAGAAACAATAATAATTAATAAATAGTAATCATTATTATTTTTATCAAAGACCCGTCGGGGTCCCATCAAAGCACCACTTTACGAAGCGGAAACAGCGTCCAACTAGGATATACTAGACACAGGCCAGCACAGTCCTATAAAAACAACGTCTTTTAGCTGCTTTCCATTGTTGAAAGAAATGATCGTCCATTCCCGACGGAGACTAACGTCTTTGGAAGCAAAACCTGCTGCTACCATGCACCACCTTGCTCTCTTAAACCTTCCGTAATATATGACAAGGAGATTTTGGAAAACACCAACAATCACGCATCTAGAACTAATCACTCACTTAGGATTGTAGACCGAAAGTCGGGCTGTAAATATACTGACCGCCTATGCTACCGAAGAGGGTAGAAACGCACATATCTCTTAGAAACATAGAAGCGTGGGAACTGAGTAGACTGCAATGGTCATTGCTGTTTTCCGGCAGAGTCGCGCATGAAGTCTACATAAACACCTAAGAAGGCACTCTAAGTCTTCAGTGAACGAAGCAGTTCTGCAGCAAATTTGTAGAAATTCGGAGACACTTGGACGGGTTGTAAGAAAAAGACAAATTCGTCCACATAAGCAGGTGGGATATGAAAGACCCTGGTCCTTTTCTGAATTCAGTAAAATCTGTGCACTGTAAGCTAGCATAAACAAAGCAAACAGGCACCTGGCTAGCTTGTCTTCTAGGTTGCCAATCATCATTAACTCGAACCAGACTCTGAACCCCACTGAGTTTCGTTCTCTCTTGCCGCGAACTTTGAAAGCTTCGGAGAAAGCTTTGTTGGTCGCAACCGGGCTGGGTTGGGCGTAATGGACAGTCCGAAGTCTCTTTTAAGTGATGTTGTCAAGCCTGATGTTGACGAAAAGTTAGTTTAATACTTCATTTCCGTCCTTTGTTCGGCCGCCAGCCGACCTGAATATTCTTGCTTGACCACTTTCTTATGTTGATTTTTATCTGCCTCTGTTGAGGCACATTTCTGTCACAGGTACTTCTGCACTTTTCATTTTCCGCCTTTGCTGAAAGGTAATGCTACGTATTATTGGCAGGGCGTGTTACTATGCCCTGCTGTTTTAATTATTATTCTTCATGGGTCGTCATTCATAACTGTTGGTCGTTTTTCCACGGCCACACGCAATTGTGAAAATGTAGCTTATCTAACTATTCAGGAGTGTTGGACGCCGTCGCTCTTTGCTGACCCACTCCCATCGCCGCACTCCTGATTAAAATGGTGTTTTGAAATGCTATACGCTCCATCTTCGGTATGTCTTGCCCCGTGTTCCACGCGACTTCGACGCCCGCGTATATTTACTACGCAGCCTTCCTTGTTGATCTACACCCAATGTACAATACACACTTTAATTTAGGATACTTAACAAATGGTCTCGGGCTAATATGTTTGCATCCCCCATGAAATCGTGGGTAACTGCATGTATGGACGTTAGGCATCATTTGCATCGAACGTTTTCAAATATCTCGGCTGCGAGGTTTAATTTGAGATCAAAGTTATAGCTGCGGCCTGCCTTCTGCTTCCGCCAACGAACATTTAAATTGTGTAAATTCTTCAGGTAACGTTGTTTCGTTCAGTGACGCCTTTACTTGCGTCTCCGTTGTCGAACCCTACGGCATTCTCATCAGCAATGTCGTTAATGCATACGGGTGCGCGTCCGCCGTTTACACTTATTCGCTGCCCAGCTGACGCACGATGCCGTCGCTTGATTAACACTGCACGCGCTTGTACAAGACTTATCAATGTACGCTGTTATAGGCGCATGTGCTCGCCTTACAAGCATCTGCGTGCTGACGACGACTTCAGCACGTTCGGCCCGTGTCATTGCCGTTACGATTCGCTGGTCCTCGCAAAAGATTTGATCTTTTGTCCCCCGTAGATTGTTCTCTAGTATTATTACTTATCTTGCATTAGTGCACTTCTTAGGCTGGAAGACCTCCGCCGCCCTCATTTTGAAATTGTATCTTACCTGTCGCAGGGTCCGCAACTAGCATACTTTCTTACCTCTGAGTGCTTTATCTGTGTGGTAATTGCGAGACTATTTATTATCGGTCGTAACTACCTTTTTTTCGAAAAATTGTTTGATCTGATTATGTTTTCGACTTGTGAAACATTACATTTCCCTCTAAATGTACGTTTCTCAAGCATCATAAAAGATATCTTATCCCTTCATGTCTCTACAACGTGTTCACCAGTGCTTTTAGTCAACAGTCTACTGAAAAAGTGCTAAACGAATATTTCCAGCCCATTTTCCGCACCATATTTCCATGTATAATTTGTTTGCACCTACTTTTCTCTCCTTAGGGACTCGGATGTAGTTCGACTTTCTGAGTTTGCCAGTGTTTGCAGTTTCATCTGCTGCTTCGGCGAACAGTTGGGAGTTTTTCTTACAATACCACGAATAGGTGATATTTTATCCTGCAAAACCCCAAGTAAGTGGCTGCTTATTACCCCGACAATTTCATGGAATTTTGACATCAGCTTGTTTTGTTATTGTGAACCCCCTTCTACGGATTTTCCTTATTAGAGCCCCGTAGAAGTTATGTTCCTAATCGCATAAGTCGTTGTGTTTATGCCTTCTAGTCGTTCTATTTAATGCTTTCATTACCAAGGGGTTTAATTAATTAAGTCCTGGTGAAGAATCTGTTTTTACTTGGACCTTTCATAAACACGCGGCTGCACGAATTTTGGCCACCTTTCTAGACCAGTAGATTGTTAGATTATTAACTTCTTCCTGAATTAAATGCACGCACCAGGCAGTTAAGCACAGATTACGACAGTCTTGTACCTCAGCCCATCATTGTGCTTTCTGAAATCTCTTGGTCTGTAGCCATATCCACAGGGGTAGAATCGGACGACTGGTACCTATATCGCTTCTGGAGCCCCTTGTAATTAACCTCTGTTCCCTTTTTACTGACCGTCTCAATGTATTCCTATGTCGTCGGGTCACTTGAAACTTTGTCCAACAATCCCTGAATCATCTTCGACCGCAGTGTATTTACTCCAATCCTCTCTGTTTTGTTCAGGTGACACGGAGGTTTTAAGTACGCTCGTGGTCAAACTTCTCAATAAGGCTCGTTTTTGGACAAGATCCGACCGCTGGCAGTCGTCCCTTTGTAGGTTAATTCGGACTCTGGCATACAACGATCCAGAAATGATGGCAGTCAGTGAATCTCTAACCATTCAACAGCATCAGGATACTGTTGGGCTTCCGAAGCCAAAGTCATCAGCTTCCGCCAATGAGGATTGCTCCTTTCCCCTCGTGCCCCTTAATTTACGTGTTAAGCTCTTCCTCTTCCTCCTTGAGAGTCAGTTTGAAAGGAATCCGTCTTTTAAGGAAAAAGTCAAAGCAATTTCTCCGCAAACTCTCCGTCTTCAGTGTATCGGCTGTGATGTATGGGGCAACTCTTACTGGCTGTTCGTCGATGCTGAGTATAACTTCTTGTTTTACCGCGAACCTCCCACAGACGGTTTGCTTGAGGCAAGTTGACGCGTTTAAACTCCCCTTATTCCGAAATTAATTGACTCACGTCTGCCATGTTTTGTTCCGCACATTTAAGAGAACATAGGTTTACGTCTTTGAACCCTATCAAGTTTTGGCATGCATTTGTTCATCTCTTTTAGGCAACCCAAACATACGTGTAATTCCTCTTCTTAAGTTGTTTGATACAGATTCTTTTGATCCATTCACAACTACAAACTCGCCTCTCCTGAGATCCGCCGTATCATTTATAGTGGCCTCCTGTCGAGGCTGGTTTTTCAGTTTGTTCCTGGCTCTACCACTGGCCGAATGTCACATTCCTGCGAGTCTCATAGCCACTATCATCCCACCCATGCTTGTAGTATCTTCCAAGTCACCCATTAGTTCTTTTTGTTTCATAGTCTGTTTCTTGATTTCGATGTAATTATTCACTTGTTCTCAGTGAGGCATGGAAAATCCTTCTGATATTTCATCAATAGTGTCGTCTCTCGGTGCCTTTTCTTTTAACTTATATATCCAGTTCGCCGATTCTGTGGGAACCTAGAAAACTTTATAAACACCTTTTATGCTATTGTACGGAAGGTAGGTCGATACGCATAAATCGGCCACTTCGTACTGCTTTGCTGAGCTGGTTCATCCGCCATAAAAGAAATGCAGTTAGTCTCGACCGTACCTTCTCCCGCGAGTCGTTGTACAAACGCCAAGGCTAGTCACATGCAAGATGCTTTCACACCTCTTGCTGGAGGAAAATTTCATTTAGTGTTCATACGCGGGATTCCTGGACACTCACCTATGAAAACGCTTATTGCCAAGTTTTCGTCTTAAGTTAGTGATAATCAGTCTTGTCATTATTTAACTTGTCGATGTTAGTACGTACATTTTTCATTTTTTGTGTGACCGACCTCACCTTCATCTCCATAATCGTAATGTTGTGTTCGAAGTATTTGTCCTCGGCCCTCGTGGCAGTTTAAGTCATTGGACGTCTTTTTTCTACAGTAATCAAATTTTTGTCCCAAAATACTCCGAATTCAATGGCTAAAAAGACAAATGGAAATAGTTTAAGCAAAAAAGGAAGGCTTAGAATACCTAGCAACAGTAACAGCAACAATCAACGAGGACCCCAGTTTCTATGTCTTTGTCTTATGACACTTCTGAATTTTTCCAGGGGTAGTATAACTGACTGTCGGCAGGCTGAGTTGCAGTAGAACGTGTGGCAGCAGCCTCGACAGTTCGAACAAGATATCTTTGCAGCTGTTCCGTTAGAATAAGCGGGGTGAGCGGTATCCTCGAGAATTCAGTCGCGAAGTTCCTGACTGTTATAAAGTACTTGCGTTGATACTTCTGACTCGTGGCAGTTTTCTGGAATTTTTTTTTTCCCAGCAATGAAACCGGCCAATATTTAACATTCATTCGCAGTTTTAGAAATTCCTCCGTCAATCTTGGTTTGACTTTCCATCCTCCTCTAAAACCATGATTTTCATAGGTCTGGTGATGGGTGAAGTGTTCCAATGGTCAAAGCAGTGTCTGATATTTCACTGTCATATTACTACATCTTCATCTGGAGAATGTGTGGTCTGGTAGCGCGCTCTGTCGTTTTTATGCCCGAGTTCCTCTTTGAATCAAGTAATTTCGTGCCTAAACCAGTTTATTTTCGAATGCCGTTTTGTGACCTCCAGAAAAGCTTAGTCTGCTCGTCCTATTTTTCCCCTTTAGTTCATATCGAACTGCCCAGCAACCCTCCAGAAGTTCCTGGATGAACTTGCGCAAAAGCCTATTCATGATAAGTCGTTCTCTGACCTGTATGCCGAGTACGATGCAGAAAAGCTTGCGAAGCCAGACTCAACCCTTAATCTCAGACAACAATCTTCCAGTCCCGCTTCAGTCAAGTTGGACCCAGTGTCGGAACTCTCAACGGACAACCAACTGCACCTCAAAAAGGAATCCCCCGATTCTGTATCGACGAGAGATGTTGATAAGTTGGACTCCTCAAACCCACCATCTCCTGAGGGGATAACCAGTAAGGAGGATCCTTTACCTTGCGTTCAGTCCCCTCCTCCGCATTCACTGTCCGCAAGCCATCCGTCAGACGTTACGGAGACTTCCGAACAGGTAGAAGAGGAAGAGTGCAAAGTCGATTTGCCGATTGCCTCCTTGAACGGCTGTCTAAACTCAGAGGCAGTCCCCTCAGCTACAGAAAACCACAGATCTCCGTTAGCCCTGACGCCGTCGAACTGCAATTCGTAAGTGCTAGGGCATGGTCCATGCTGTAGTTAGTTATTATTGGACTCGATCATGCTAGTTTTATTTCACAAATGTCAGGAGTGACTAGCTTCTCAATTAGATCCTAGAATCCCCCTCCTGTTTTTTTCTTTTCTTATGCAAGACTTTAGTTTATTGCGTCGAAGAACAAATCGATATACAAGCAACGGTATAAATTATCAAGTTTGTTCGGGCTTATAAACTTAAGTACTAGATAAAACTGACGAGACTGAAATTGTTGCTTACCCCAACTGACCCGACATCTTTCGATGTTTTTATTCACTGATTGTCACCGTCTCCAACTCAGTAGCTGCAGTTGTGCAGACATCACTGCGTGTCATGAGTGAAATCCTCCACTATTTTACGACGACCAAATGCAGACTTTTCGGCTTTTTGACGCTTTTTTCTTGACCCCTGGCACTACGAACGTTGAATAGGTCCAAACTCCCATGGCCTCGTATTCATGTATTGGTGAGTCTGTGCCACGCGTTAATGATATTAGCCCATTACCCACTCAGGTATTTGACGCCAAGACCTTACCATGACGATTACAGTGTAGCAAGTAGTGAATGGCAGTAAAGTCAGTTGTAAACCACCAGATTTGCTGCCCGCAGGATTGGCGATGCTTCATAATACGTCGAAATGCAAATTAAGCGCCATCGCCTGGTTACCGCTACGGCTCGTTTGCTTTCTGCGCGCGAGATTTTTCTAACCTCTTCAGCAAGGCAACACTGAAAATCTTGACCCATATGCCAGACTGTCGACGCAGCACTAGCATCGGGAAGTCCTGTTCCCACTGTTTGAGATGGGGCACCTATGCCAGGTCTTTCCTTGATGTGCTGGATGATTTATTGCGGCGGAGAGCAATCTCCAACGTTCAGGTTTAGGGCACCTGCCAAAAATCCATCGTCGACGAATGAGCTTGTTATTGGCCCAGCCCTCGGCTGTCTTATGCCATAATTTTAGAGGCCGGTGGTGTGGGCCGGAATTTACACGTATGCAACGGAAACGTTGCATAACTTACCCCTCAGTCAGCTTGCCACTGACAAATTTTCAGACTGAAGTACAGACGTGCACCCTCCGAAGTACGACACCGGAAGCGTTGTACTGTCCTGACCTTCGGGATGTCCATCTGAGGTAACTCTCGTCAGCGCGACCAATCCAGAGGCCGACAGCTGTTCCTGTAGCCGTGTGTTTAAAAACACACAGTTCCTGTCTTTAGGGGGTTGTAAGTCCTTCACCCTCCCGCCCTCCTTCGGCCTTGTCTTTAAGATTATTCACCAGCCGTCGTAACGCCACCAGTACTTTCTTCGGGTGTGGACTTATTTATGGGTTTTGCGAACTCAGATTCAAGTACATGTCTCAACGGTCACTTGGTCCTTACGTGATGTGTCGTAGTTGGTGAAGAATTTAAAGTTTACTTTTTTCCTTGAATGAGCAACACATAATTGGAGGCCCGATCAGTAAACGCAACCCATCACCGGTACGTCTTTTGCCGCCCCCTCCATTGTAAATGATGCGGTTCGTATCGAGGGATATTCGTTGTCAGCCAGAGTCACATGTAAATTTCGGATTTACTCGATTGAGGGCGCGCAACCCTACTATTTTTCACCGAATAATTTATGATAGACACGTTCAGGTCGTGACAGGAAATCCTAGATGTTCTAATTAGTTTGTTCGCCCCTCCCCCACTACAGAACCTGCGAGGACCATTCTTGTGATCGCAGATGTAACGGGCTAAATTGGGATTATTTCGGTAACATTTGACCAATGCTCCCAATAATCTTTATACTGGTACCGATCCAAGCTTAAGTTTACAAATTCATGCCGCGAAAGAATTATCTGTTCTTGCGCGAAGGTATTCGCTGATTTCTCCGAGAATTTCTTCAGCCTGACTGGTTGGGCGTTTTTGGAGTTAGGAAAACCACTGACGGACATGCGTCTTTTAGCATTCATCTGGACAGACTGCCGCAACTCCGCACACGCTACATTAGCAAGTCTCGTCCCTTCCTCAAAAAGCTGATAATTAATTGTTCAGTCGCGAAACTGTTCCTTCGAAGATCTTTTGATTTGTCCAACACCTCGACTGGTGATGATTGTCCTCTTGATAGGTCTGGGCGATCTTGAATTTTGCTCGCCCCAAGATTGTTTTAAGACTGTCTGGCTGCCCGTAAAAATGTCCAGCCTGTCGTTCAAGGTAGAATGCATTTCAACTTTTGCTTTGGACAATGGACCTCCCGCGAGACGACCTGTGTGTTTTATCTAGAAACCTTACCGATTTCAGTGTAGGGACCACAATTACTTGAAGTTCTGTGTACATGGGGATGTCCGACTTCCTGTAGTGTTTTTTTCCAAAACTCGCCGCAACTGTTCCGCTGAGGTTTTAACCTCAGTAAGCTTGTTCGCTCTAACGTAATCAGGTAAAATGAACAACAAGGGTTGTTCAGTGATATGAGAACATGCATTTACGGGTAAGATTGTAAGTAGCAGTTGGAAGGAGAGGGGATCAACGATAGGGAAATAAGGAGGCGGAAAAGCTAGATGGGGGGGGGGCGGTAGAACACAACGAGCATCAACCTGCACATGAGATTGCCACCACACTATCCGGTGTAGGAAGATGAGAGTTCCTCACATCTGGTTTCGGTGTAACACCATGTCCTTAGGTTTCATCAAACGATGACGGATTGTTTCGATGGGCTATGCCTACTCTGGTGAGTTCTAATAGTCCAAAGACCGCTCCAGAGGCTGCTTCAATGTAGGGAGTGGCCCTACAGATTTTGGATTGCCGCTCTTTTAGCCGTCTCCTACCCACTCGGTATCCACTTTGCCCGTTAAAATGGCTTGCTTGTCCATTGATCCTGTAGAGCTTGTTAGGGTATATTCGTTCAGCATTCTTATCGGCTAACGTGCTGTAGTGTGTTTCATCTCTTCAAAATAGAGTGCAGGTACAGCATGGTTTGTGAGACGGATGGTGATTGCTGTTGAAATGTGTATTCGTCTTGTCCTGACGACTTTCCCAAATACATCGGCTGCACTTCCCCAGTCGCACACCGACGTGGGAGGACGTCGAGGAAGGTAATTTGGTTGAACCCCGCATTCACCGTCCCCTATGCCGAAGTCAGAGGCTACAGGGGGTGGTCTGATTGGCCCGCTAGCCGTATGAAATCAGCGCGTAACTGCAGTAGACGATCTGGATTATCCGAAGGTGTCGGGACCAAGTGCATCACCAAATCTTCTTTGCTTGGACGAAAGTTTAACTCTCACATCTCCCGCCACGATAATAACACCGAAACGTTCGCATTATGTCTTAGGCTGACACTACTTCCCGAAAGTGATCCCTCGCTTAATGCGATTTGGCCCTAGGGACGTGCATAGCGGTTATAAACCAAAGGCGTCTGGATTCTCGGTTTATGCGCTGTTGCCACTAAAATGCACCGTTCACCGGAATTTAACCTGTTCACTCCTGGTATGTAAAACGGCTGAGGGTTATTTGTGCCTCTGGCCATTAACTATCCTCCGGAGGAATCTAGTTAAGGAGCTCTAGGGATCGCTGCAAACATACACTGTATGTAAGTTACCTTCTCATCTGTGGAGATCACAAGCGAGGGCAGTTTACCGACCGACGTGGTAGAGGTTACGTCTGTCGATTGGCTACCTATATCTTCGGGTCAAGCAGTTCTTGGTCGTTGCTCAAGGAACACGATGAGTGGCTGTTTTTGTTTTAGAAGGATGAGCGCTTAAAAATGAGCTCGGTGAACACACAGGGCTGGGTGGTATGCCATTGCTTCCCATCCACATTCTGCAGCCATAATAGGCAGTAGGCCTAACCAGTCTGCGTTGTGGAAAAAATAGAGTTGGTGTAGGCTCATTCTCCTCACTTATCTTCGTTCCTCGCCTTTCCCTTACAGAGCTGACATACCGATCAATAACACCTGCGAATCACTCGAACCGTCGGAGGGCACAGGGAATGTGAAGGTTACTCACAAATCTAAGAGGAAGTCAGCACTGGAAGCTGATATCAGCGCGCAACCTCCCCGGCGTAGTGGACGTCAACGAAAACCGGTCGAGTTTCTCACTATGGAGGCGTTCAACCCTCCAAAGAGTTCTAAGAAAAAGGCACTTGTTGTCAAAAAGGCCTCAACAGAATTTGGCAAAGAGAGGCGTGGAAGCAAGAGTTTTCCCGCAGTAGAGAATGGCGTCTCCAAGTCAGTGACCAAGAAGAAGCGACATCGGCGTGGCCGTGGCAGAAAAAAGTCCAAACGGCGAAAGGGCTCTCAGCCCTGGATGTGCTCTCCCTCTCAATCTGAAGGCGAGGATGTCCTGGAGGCTGATTTTGAGCTTCAGGACAGTAATGCGGAAGATGATTCCCCCCAAAGCTCGCCTTCATCCCGCGCTAGGGATTGGCTAGACGAGGTGGAGAGTGATTTTGACGTCAATGCCTGCCTGGATGGGGAGGATGCATTGACTGTGAAAATGGGACGCAACATGGAACGGCAGAAGCGACGTTCCACCACAGCCACCGCTGCCGAGGTCGCAGCGACCGAAATGTGTGATGATGACACTCCCTGCCAGGTCTGCGCCAAGTTCGGCTCTCCCGAATGGTTATTACTGTGTGATCAGTGTGACCTTGGTTTCCACGCCATGTGTCTGCGTCCAGAACTGCACTTCATCCCCGAGGGCGACTGGTTCTGTCCACGCTGTCTGCACGCCCGCCTCCTCACCGATGTAGCCGCGCGCCTTGAGGAGCTACGTGTAAATAAGGCCAAACTGGAGGCCACTTCTCGTATGCAGGAGAGACTGAACTTTGTCAATGTCAGCGTCACTAACATCATTAACGAGGACAATCGTAGAGCCAAGGAGGCTGCTCGTCAAGCCTCGCGTTGGTACCTCGATTCGTCTGGGGAGGACGATGAAGAAGATGGCGAGAGTCGATCCAGCAGTGATGCAGGTTCTTTCATTAACGAGGAGAGTGATGCTGGTCGACGGCAGCGCTCTCGGCGCAACCTCCGTCATCGTCGCACGACTCACTCCCGAGCAGCAGCCAAGCGACGCCGTGTGTCCCCCGACTCAGATGCCTCCTCAGACTCCGCTTCCTACTCCTCCTCTTCTTCTTGTGAAGATAGTCCAGCCCCTGTTCGTGCAGCCCGACAGCGCGTCACTGCCCAGTACGATGTGAACGCGGCGTTCAAGCAGTTAGATGTTCTGCTGGACGCTGATGAGAAATATGCGTCTATTAAGCAGGCTCGTAAGGAACGGCAGAGTAGGAAGCACATCCCCGCAACAGATGGTGCGGAAGAGGGGCAGGAAGTTGCCAGTTCTGGCGAAGGTTCAGTCGAAGATTCATGCCTCACCGGTCGTCGACCAAAACCAAAAGTACTCTCCTCTTCCGATTCAGAAGAGTCTGCTTCTGGGGATGGTAGTCATACTGCTAGGAGGCGACGAAATAGGCGTTCCGGCAGCGAGGAATTTCGTCCGGATGAGGAGGAAGAAGAAAGCAACTCCTCCATCAGTGAAGAGGGAACTTCGTCTTCCAGCACTCCGTCGTCCGATAACTGGTTGTCTAGCCGTCGTGCTCGCCGGTCAAATGCCAGAAGGAACGGACGCAGTCGGAACAGACCTCGTCGACCGATTCCACGCTTCGAGGAGGACTCGATAGGTAGCGAAGACGAGATTAAGCCGACGCGGCGGTAAGTAATGATTATTTGCCTTATGACCTCCCATTACATCATGTTCGCGGTTATGGCTCCTGTAGTTTGAACCTCCGCCTGCCATGCTATGGGTCAATCAGTGTCAGCACCGTTGTGGATCTCGGAATGTTTTCCTCTGCTAGTTAGACTAACCTAAATCAGCAACCTTCGCCCACTGGTGTTTGACAATTGCTTTGTCTAGTAAAATTGAGGAAACTTGCCAGCTTATCGTCAGCTGACAGCGATATCCGCTGACTGCTAGTCTGCCCCCACCTTTCGCCGGTCAGACTCTGCTCTGCGGTACTGAACATGACCAAAGGTACAAGATCTGGCCTATCTCATGAAATGTTAACCGAAATTCTGAAATGTGTTTTCAATTAGAAGGGATTACCGAGGGGAGATCGTAATGTTTATTATCCCGCAGCACAATCCCAAAATATTTCGGTCACGCTAGGATGCCGGCCTTCGAATGGGTTTCTTTCCAGCCGTCTACGAGTGGCAAAATGGCTGCTTAAGTAACGTGAAATTTTCCCGCTGATTTTCGGTACCCTTGTAAATTCGAACGCATTTTGTAGAAAAAAAAACACCAGACTTCTTTCTTGTTCTCATTTGGTAGTAACTTACGTCTTATTCGGATTTTAGGCATTATACTAATCTTCGGTCTTAAAAAGTTTGTAATTATGAGATTTTCTAAGATCATGAAGTGTCCATTCAAATAACATCAGATCTGTCCGGCTGTTAATGCTCCTTTTGAGGTGTACAACACGGTCTACATCCATTGCAAAATTTTACTAGCCCTATTTGACGTATTCCTAAAGGCTAATGCATGACTTTCGTTGCATGGAAAATATGCAGCTTGTAGGTTGGAAACCTTCAGCGCAAGTGCGACTGCGGGTCGGTTCCAAAATTTTTCGGGAATTGTAAAACTTTTTTAAAAATCGAAAGATACCCTTTCTGGGGTATACAACTAAAACCAGACATAAGTTGGTGTCATTTGAGTGCAAAAGTAATATTTTTGCATGTTTTTATAAAACATTTTTGTTTATAAGAGTACACAAAATCGGTGAAAAATGCACACAACTTAGTAGTTGATTTATCGAATGTGGTTTTTTCAGGCGGCCAAAACGAAGCCCATTTGAAAGTCGGCATCCTAGCCTGACTGAAATATCTTGGGATTCTGCTGCACAATAATCGATATTACAACCCTGTCTAAGTTATCCTTTCCAATCGAAAGCACACCTCGGAACTTCGGTTAATATTTCATGAGATAGATCTGATACTGTAGTCGGCTGCCAGACAATTAGAGGCGTAAGTACTGATAAATAGCAATGCCATTGAAAGGGTTGTAGACATGAGTCAATGCTGCAATGCATATCAGGATTGGCAGGAATTGCTTCTGTTTGAAACCATTTCCAGTCAGGCATTGCCCTAAAGAATCGCCCTTCTACCGCCCGTCTTGTCGATTTTCTCCGGTACTGTTTTTTAAGCAGTGTCTTGTGTCAGAAACAAGGGAGCGAAATTCCTTCCTTTTTCTAACTATCCCCCGCCAATTGGCTTGCGCGCCGATTCAGAGCCAATATCCAGCATGGCGATCCAGTGTTCCATAATATCATAGTTATCGGCTTTCGTAGTTCCTTTTAATCCAGTTTGACTGCATTACTTACCTAAAATTCTGACTAAGCGTTGTATACTGTCAGTATTTGGCAGTAATTCTTTCTAATCCTCCGTAGGTATATAACCGTTTCCCATGACGACGACAGCCTAACAAACATGCATATGCGCATCGTCCGGGGCTACGCTTTGGGCCTGTCTGACTGCGTTCAATTGCTTTCCATTAGAATGGAATACTACATATTAGCCGCCCTTGAGCACTGGTAAAATGCTAGGAAAATCAGTCATTTATCCTTTTCACTTTAACCTGCGCCTCTTCATTTGTTCAAGACGGGCCGCCAGACGTGTCAACTACAAAGAGCCCGACAGTGAGGAATATGAGGAGGAGCCTACTGTCGACGGAGAAAGAAGTGCAGTCTTTGAAAACTCCCCAGCGCGCACGCCACCGCAGTCTTCGGTTTCTGGTCGAGTACGTCGCATCCTCTCAGACAGCGAATACGAACCCTCGACGTCAGAGAGTCCAGACGACGGGGACGGCCCAGAGGTCGGGGAGGAGAGCGTTGTGCAGGGAAATCACATGCGACTGAAGCCTTCGCAGGGGGTCCTACCCAATACCAACCAGCCGTCGCCTGCGTCCTCCCAACGTGAGCTCTTTTCATGCGACGAGGATAGCGGTCGTGGAGTAGGCAGTGGGGGTCTGGCTGATGCACCCGGTTTGTCGCCGAAGCCCTGCAAAACATTATCTGCAAGTCCCCTTCCCTCACCCGTGTTTGAAGGGTCTGAAACATCATCTCAGCGACTGCAAGCGCCTCTTGGAAGTCCCCATTTTTAACCACCATAACTCTATTGTCTCATTTCTCCGTGCAATTTGCCTGTATGTTGTTCCTCCCCTCCACTATGCTTGCATACCAGTTTTTGTACTCGCTCCCTTACCCGATTGCCTCGTGTACAGAAATGTAAGTAACTTCTTCCCCTTTTTTAATGCGAATAAAAAGGTGTGTTCTCTTGTATCCTGTTCGTTCCGTCTAATGTGTTATAGGAACAGTGGCCTGAGAAAAACATTGGTCTGGGTCAGAATTCTGGACCTCATGGGTTTGATTTTAATCACTTTTACCGTCTATTTGAGGGAGCTCACGACTGTTTGATCGGAGGCTGAAGGGCTAGACTGCGGCTTAAGCGGCGCGGGTGTCGAATATTAGACGCATTCTCTCGGCCGCACCACCAGCTACGCACGAAGTACTTATGCTAGGGAGTTAGCCTCTGCGGTGTTTCCCCAACAAACACAAACAAAGACTGTCTTTAACCTCCGGGTGCTTATAATAGACAACCAAAGTCGTGAAGCATTGCAATTCTAAAGCATAATTCCTTCTACAAAGGGATTGCAGCACTGGTTAGTATGCCACAGAATTTCAGTATTTCGCACACGTTAGGATGTTGGCCTTTGGACGGAAAGCTGCAAAATTCCACGCGCTGGGAAGTGGCTATTCGAGTATTGCGCTAGGTTTCTGTCGGATTTTGGTGCTTGTTCAGATTCGAGCGTATTTTGCAGAAATTGTGAACTTGTGAGCCCCTCTTGCGCTCATTCTGTTGGAAACTTTCTTTAAACTGCATATTTAGTAAGGGGATGCCGTTCGGTCTCAAAAGGTCAGCAGTTAGAAGTTTTGAGAGTAAAATAATTATTCATATAAAATTCTGCCTCTGGGAGCATTAACGTCGCGTTTCGAATGCGCGATGTGATTCATGTCTGCAGCAAAATATCGTGGTTACTAGGTGATATTCTCTTGACAGCGTAAGTTGATATCCGATTTTTCTCAAATGAAAAGTTGACAGCAGGTAGTATGGGAGCCCTAAGCTCAAGTAAAATCAGAGAATTGAATCCATAATAATGGGAATAGGCAAACTCTTGAAACCGAACACGATTTAAACAAGTTGCCTCTAAAAGTGAATGTGGAAAGATGATTTCGTGCAGAGTCAGAGGAGGAATCGCGCACTGCCTGGCCATTTTGGTGGTTGGAAGTACGCTCATGCAAGTGCCAGCATCTTCTCATTCATTTACAACAGATGAGCTGTCTCATGGAATGTTGACCGATATCCTGAAATATATTTTTGATTCGAAAAAAATTACGTAAGTGGGGTTATAGTAGCAGTTGCTTTGCTACATTGCCACAATATATTCCAGTCACGCCAGAATGTCGGCTTTCTAATGAACTTCTTTTCGGCTGTCTGCAAAGGCTGTACTCCATGAAAAAAACTACTTAGGCAGTAGGAATATTGTTCCCATTGATTTTTGATGTCCTCATAAACTGAATTGTTTTATAGAAGACGTCCACAAAAATCTTCCCTTCGTAACCCTTTGGTAGTAAATTATGTCTTCTTCGGATTTACTACTCAAAGAGAGGACATTTTTCAGTTTTTTGTAACTTTTTCTCGATTCCCGAATAATTTCGATCCCGACATACCGTTACACTTGCATTCAGGGTTTCCAGGAATGTCACGCATTTCTCCGTGCTGTAAGGTAGACGTCATATAGCACTCATAAAATTTTTCTGTGGATGTGGATCAGGTTATATACTATATGATAGGTATTAATAAACGTACTGATGCTATACTGTAAGAATGAACACTTCACGTTCTTAAAAAGTCTTACATTTAGAAATTTTTTAAATCTTGGGGTAAAAAATTCGAATATGTAATCTGCTACCTAAGGAGTACAGGGAAGAATATTTTTCTGCACATTTTCTATAAAACATTATTGAATTTACGAAGGCCTCGAAAATCAGACCGAAACCAAGCCCAGTCAAAAGCCGGCATCCTGGTGTGACTCAAATATCTTAAGAATTTTCTGCACGATAATTAACACCACGAGCCTACTGAAGTAATCTTTCCGAATTGAAAACACATTATAGAACGTTGGTTAACACCTACTGTGTCATGTTGATCAGCACTGCAACCTCACGTACTTAGCTCCTTCTAAATGCGCTCATCTATTTCAGTCGATGTTTCGTGAGCCTGGACACCTGCCGAGTCTCACTGTTTGTCAGAATCGAGTGTCGTAAGGTCTGCTCCTTACTACTGTGCGGACGCTTCGCCAATGTGAGGGTTGACGCCACTTCACTGGCTGTTAGCATTCCTATCCGATGGTTCACCGTCGCATCCGACGATGTCCACCGTGTGCTCCATAACAAGGTGAAGCAAGCAGGGTGACTTGGGCGTGAAGTAACCCATAGTGGGAGTAGACTTGCGCAGCATCTACCGCATTCTCTCCTCCTCCCCAGCTGGACCCGGTGTCAAGACAGAGTCAATAAGACCGGAGGCGGGGACGGCGCAGGTTGATGGCGCGGCCGAACCCGCACCTTTGCGCTCTACTCCACACCGCCTTGTGCACAAAAGACATTCTACCCGGATTTTGACCAGCAACAACAAAAACAGAATGGACGTCGATGACTGGGCAACTATGCACACGACCTGTATAGCCAGCGGGAGCGCAAGCGCATCTACCACCAGAGGACTGTCAGCGCGCACCAGGCTGCGAGAGCCATGGTTTGCTGATCATTGCATAGCATCTCCGTCAAACTCAGCAAGAACTACGTGGATCTTTACTATAATTAGAAGGGTCGTGTCGCATATAGCCCGCACTTTTTCCGTACACATCTTCCTTCGCAAGAATGGGCGGGTTCGGACTCAGTAGTTAAGCAGGCATTCACTCCAATTATCGTGGGTGGACGCCTGGGTGGATAGCCCAGGCTGTCCGCCAACAGGCCGATGACATGGAAGCAAGGGCAGCCACCTCACTGGATTTACAGTCTCGCTAAATGTTGAAATGCGGGATGTGGCCATTCAACTCTGGTCCCGTGTAGTACCCAGCTCTCAGCTACGACTGTAGGAAGGTGTGCCGAACTCAGTGGTCGTATTGGCAACCACCTCGACTGTAGGGCGAAATCAGACAAAAACTCTGGTCTCCGCACGTCGTGACTTTGAGTGCAGGTCAATTGTAGCGAGGACGCTGCCGTGCCGTGACGCGTAAGCTGGAGCGTACTGAAAAGTTGATCACTTCGCCCAACCCTCGGTGAAACTGACCATATCTTGCCGCCGGTACCCTGCGGCACTGGTAATAGTGATTTCGCCTTTGCGCCAGTCTTTACCACTCATCCAAAATGACACAAAAGTTTCCACTACTTCTCACTGGATTGGTTTTCGTTATGGCTGGCGAACGAACTATCAAACCAGCATCGCAGATTATCTTCTGTCGCAGAATTATGAAATGAATCAGGCAGCAGCGGATTTCGACCGACAGCCAAACTGGGCGTGCCTCGCAGACCCAGCAGGCACTATGTTGAGAGCTTGTGCATAACAAATTTTACGATTTTAGCTGGAGGTTTCCTTGTACAACCCAACGACACCACTACAGTCAGCAGTTCCTGTCATCCGGAACTCCAATGAAATGACTGAACACTTTAGTCAGATAAATGGACGGAAAAATATAGATTCCCTGGGAAGCGAACACTATTAAGAATAGTAGATGAGAAATGTAAGACAAAACAGAAGGGTCATATTTCTTGTTGCAGTCGAATAGGTGAAGTTCCACCTCCACATGACTTTGACCGCTCCCTATGGTCCGTCGCTCAAGAGGTGGAGTACCTGCACTTGCACTTGGTACGGCTGCCATCATGGTTGATCTAGCCGGCCTTAATGATGTCCCGAACTGTACCTCTTCACGCGTGACGATCCGCGGCAGCAGATCTGGACAGTTCAGCCCATTATCTTCGCCAACGACGGAGATCGAATACCGAAGGTCCAAGAACCACCTCCACGTCCTGACGAACCGTATCGAGTCAGATTTTGACTTGACCCCCATCTTCGATGTTTTCAATGGGGTAACGTTGCCGGAGCGAGGGCAGGAACACTGAGCTCCTGAGGTTGACGACGAAGAACATGTTCAAACCACTTCAGTCATCTCTCTTGGAGTGTCTGTTTCATCCTTGCGATGTTGTCGCAGCAAGTGCGAACCGTCTCATTTGAGACGAAGTCAGTGTACTTTACTCGGAGGACGGTCCTCAAGCAGCGGTTGTCAAACACCTCCATTTCTCGTTCGTCCTTCACGCGCCCAGTCCAG
This sequence comes from Spirometra erinaceieuropaei, assembly GCA_902702965.1. NCBI lineage: Eukaryota > Metazoa > Platyhelminthes > Cestoda > Diphyllobothriidea > Diphyllobothriidae > Spirometra > Spirometra erinaceieuropaei. Next base: position 1,487,054 of record CACRXP010000096.1, read on the forward strand.
CATTCTCAACCATAGAGAAAGACAGAACGGACAGACGCACGGTGCACGCGAATCTTGGTGGCGATGGAGAGGTCGCGTCGGATGCATATGCATTTTATAAGGCTTAAGAAGAGCCCCGAACAGCGTCAATTCGGGAGACAGTGTCGTCCTTACACTGTCCATTCGGCCGCAGCCTCATCCCGAGGTATTCAAGTTGACAGCCATCAATTCCGAGAGGTGCCTTCTCCCGGTAAGGGATGCAGATTAAAAGCACTTTAGTCTTCCCAGCTTTTATGGATAAACCGACCGATTTAGCGACCTCGTTCACCCGTGCCACCATAGATGCAGACCGCCAAAACTTAAAGCGGGTACGGCAATAGCATCGGCATAATCGATATCAGTCAGTCGGTGTCCGGGTGCAAACTCAACACCAGCACCTTCGTGTAGAGCCCTGCCAAGAATCCAGTCAATGGTGTAGTTGAAGAGGATAGACGCCAGGATACAACCCTGTCGAACACCAGACCGAATACCAAATGGCTGGGAAAGATTTTCGTGGATCAGTGGTCGCGCAGCGATGGAGAGGTAACAGGCCTTGATCATGGCGATGATTTTTGGCGGTACACAGTCTGGTGCCATTATTTGCCACAGGGACCCACGATGGACGGAATAGAACGTGGCGGCATCAACAAAGCAGATGGTCGTCGGTTGCTGGTACCTATGGCAGAGTTCGAGAATGCCCCTCAGTGTGAATACCTGGCCCGTACATCTACGTCCAGCACGAAACCCCGCTTGGTTGGGCCTCGTCCTGGAGTCACGCACAGCCTGGAATCGCCTGAGTAGGGCAATAGCGAAGATTTTCGCAGCAAAGTCGATGAGACTTATGCCGTAGTGGTCCTCGCATCTTGTCTTGTCTCCCTTCTTGAGGATAGACACAAGGATGCCTGAGCCCCAACCCTCAGAAGCAACCGCGTCTCCCCACGCTCCTTCCATCACCTCATGGAGCCAGGGCGCCAGAGTGTTGACACAAGACTTGTCGATTTCAGTGAGTATACCGTCCTCTCTGAGTGTCTTGTTGTTGCGTAGCTTTCATACGGCATCGGCGACTTCTCATTCAGAAGGGGGATGGCATAAAAACTGCATAGGCTGGAGAGGGGAGAAACTAAGTTGCAGGGGAGAACAAGGGCATGGTGAGTTGGGCACCGGAGTTGATATGGTACTCGAAGTGTTCGCGCCAGCGCTCGACTTTGGCCAAGTTGTCGGCAATAAGGCCGTCATTCGCGTCGCGAACAGTCACTCAGTGCAGAGCTCTTACTACCGACTTGGCGGATAAGTTGGTAGAGCTTTCGAGTGTCACCAACGTTCGAGGCCTGTTCCATGGAGGTCGCTATTTCAGCCCAATATTGCTTCCGGTCATCCCTGGTTGATTTTGCCGTCATCTTCCGAAGTTGGCGGAAGTAGTCATCGTTGCGGGACCTGGCTCTAGCCGTCTGAGCAGACAAATGCAGGGTTCTTCCGCTGATCCAGTCACTGCGGCGTCGCTGGGTGTATCCAAGGCTTTTCTCAGCTGCCCCATAGACTGAAGTCTTCGGTGACGACCACTGGCTACTGACTTCTCCGTCGACTCGGGTCGTAAAACAGGTCCGGATTTCTCTGCTTAGGGCCTCGGCAGTGCGGGTTTGCCGGATGTTTGCGACGTCGAGGCGTCTAGGATGTGACACTTTTGTGCGCGGATGAGAGGTGAACTTACAAGCGCGTGCGAACGAGGACATGGCCCGGCCCATGGGCGCTACCAGTCTCGGCACCAGGCATCATTCTGCTATCGTGAACCCAGCTGCAGAACCTTGAGATGACTAGACGGTAAGCAATCGGGTTAGCCGTACGACCGTCTTTTAAATACCGGGTCAGTAGATGTTTGTTTCGATGCTGAGAGCACGTGTTGGTGACAAGCAGTCAGTTTCGATCAGTGAATTTCAGCAATTTCTCACCATTTTCACATTAAGAGCCAAGCCCAAAGCGGCCAATAAGATGACTGTTTGTGGACTCGCCAGGTTCAGTGCAACCATTCCAAACCCCGGCAACAATCGGCAGATCGCGGTAGGGTCTGTCAACTAACGCTTGCAGCTGCGAGTAAGACGTTGCGTTATCGCGCTGTTCGGCAGCTGACGTCGGTGCGTACACAGAGACGGTGCAGATGTTTGTGAAGTGACCCTTAAGTCGCATGTAGGCCATCCGGTCATTGACTGGTTCCTAATCAAGTAACGCGAGGTCCGCTTGTTGCAAGAGGTTGACCGGCACACCGTGTCTACCAGAAGAGTCATGTGGGCCGCTGTGGTACAGGGTAAAGCGTACGCCGACTCCATGGATATTTACTTCCCTAGAGCCTGAATCAGGAAGTCGAACTTCAGACAGGCAGCGAACATCCACGTTGTACTGATCAAGGCTGCGTGCGGTCAGATTTTGGGTACCAGGGTCCACGTACCCTGGCACAATCCGGCGTCCAATACCTAGGGTCCATCACCAACTAAGTAGTACAGCTCGCATACCATTCGCCCGCACCATTTGGCGAGGGTTGCGGAGCGCGTGGTACCCGCGGACGCCGTAACATGCGTCGTAATACTGTAGTCAGGCATATTTCATGAGGTTTCTTGGGAATTTTTAGTACAGGCGGGTCCCCAACAGCCGTTCGAATTGTTTGTTTGAGATTGTTCCCTCTGGCGCTTTGGTTTAAAGACCGAACAAGGCAGCGGTGGCACGCAAACTTATTTAGTGGCGGTTCACGGTCGCCATGTCACAGTCGCGTCACCAGGCTTTGTGGTTTTTTTAAAAGGCTTTCAGCGTGCCAGTCCACAGCCCTTCGCACCCTGGTAACATTTTCGCTGCTGGTCCGCGACTGCTTATTCGTCAGACCTGGGTCTGCTTATTTCCCGGCTAACCTTCACGAAGGACAGTCCCACTATCCGCGCCTGTGGACACGCTGGGTATCCAGCAGCTAGGCTACCAGGCAACACGTCCTCCCGGGACTACCTGAACGGCGGCCTAGATCTCAGGTCAACCACGGCCCGATCACAGAGCTACAGCATGACTACCTCGTGTTCTGGGAGTGCATGCTTGTTTGATTCCCAACCTCGAACATCGAAGTACTGTCGTACTGTCCGTCATCGACTGGCACCACCGGCTACTCTTTATACAGTCTTTGTGAAATGACGATCAACCCGTTAGAACAGGAAACATGTCAATATGAGTAATCCCTCACTAACATCGCACATCCCAAAGGCTTAACGCCTATAAATGATGAATCAGCAAGACCGAAAACCATTGCTTGTATGCTCATAAGTAAACATTCTGTCTAGAAAATACTTTATCAAGGAGCCAAAAAATTAGAGCCGGATGGTAGCATATGTGTGTTGCAGGGCAGGCACAAACATCGGCCTTCGGCATAGGCCAGTCGTGAAATAAGGTTCTTGTTTTTGACGGACAGCCCATCACTGACCATGCAACTCTAAAACACCTGGACGTGGTTACTCACCAACCTGCAAAACCATAGACCCATAAGGTCATAAAATAGTGGTTGTATGACATGGTAAACGATGTTCACACAAGCCGGCTCGAACAAGACGCTTCGTCCGTGGCATATCTCATCCAGACTGTATCAAAATTTTCGAGTTATGATAGTTCGACCGTCGTTGCCGATGATGTCCACCGTGCGCTCAACAGAACAGTGAAGCCGACACTGTGACTTGCATGTGATTCAGCTTATAGTGAATGTAGACTTGCGAAGCATCTACCGCACTCTATTCTCCAGCCCGACCTGGACGCGGTGTCAAGACATAGTCAAGAAGATCAGAGACGGAGGAGGGCGCAGGCGGACTGCACGGTAGGGCCCGCATCCTGGCGCTCCACTCCACACTCCCTGGTGCACGCAGTAAATGACAGGCATTGTTGCCAACAACAACAATGAGGAGAACTGCAGGGGGTCCCAATGTGCGCGACTTCTGCCGGCAATTGGGTCTGCAGCCGCACTCTGAATGGTTGGCATCTGTTATAGATCGCAATCTGATAACGCCTGCCAGGATCCGACACGCCCCACCCGTGTCGGTCCGGCGCATCTACAATGTAGGAAGTTTGGGGGACAACATTCGAATTATAAAGTGTGATACACGTTACGCGTCCGTAGGAATCGACGCGTCAGAAGGCCAGTGGGTCGAACGTCAGACATTCGTCCGTAAAGATATCAAACCTGCGTCACCAGCTAGGATTTGCGAACTTTCAAGTACCCAAACGCAGTCCTCAACCGTTTTACAGCGACACCCTGGCAGTCACAATTGACTGGTTCTGCCACAACAGTAACAGACGCTGTAGAACCTGTGGTGTGTGATAACTCAGACAGGTATGATATCTTACCTGCGTCACACAAGACCAGCGAAATGCTCGTTACAGGAACCTGCTCGCCCGCACCACAAGCAGATGACCAAGGGGTGTAATTACCAGCACATGTGTGACTTCATGGGTCCTCAGATCCAACGCTTATGACAAGGTGTTCGGGACGCCACCGTAGTCTCACTCTCTAAAGCCATGTTAAAAGTGTGGCGGGTTAGAACGCACAGTAACAAAGCCGGCCCAACGACTCACTAGGTTTGGTGCAGCTGCTGGCTACACGAAACCCCCTGCTGGCTCGATAGCAAAATAATGGGAGGCTAGATAAGGTAACTTGACCCTCGAGTAAGGGTTGGACAACTTATGGTGGGGACGCAACGACTGGACTATTTTCGAGTAGTTCGACGGTCACTTGGCCGTAAGACGAGGGCACTTGCGGCCTTACTATCAAGACACAATAAGACTCGACCCCCTGCCGGCCAGTGGTTCTCAGACCAGGCCGCATCTTGGACAGTGGGGGTCGAGCCCCCAGAGACGACAGAAAACCGGCGGAACTTAACCGTGCGCATAGTCTGCCCGAGGGTGGCTGGGAAACCTACATCCACGCAACTGAGCCCTGAGTAAGCAGACACCAACGCCAACTCAGATGACCGGGCCGCTGTCAAAGTTACCTGCCTCCCAGGTCACTGTTACATGGCAATGAAACAGATATAGCAAGCGTCAGGAGACTCCAGTCAAGTGACTCAGCACCGTCTCGTCAACACGGTTCGTCATAAGAACATACAATTCGCCGAAATGTCACTACTGGCAGCTTAGATTACAAGGAGGAAATTGGTAAAACGGAGAATGGACGTCGGGAGAACCCAACGGCAACTACTAAACCTGCTGGATAGCAAGCACTATCCAGGTTCCCACGACTGACAAAAACCATTTGCCCTGACAATACTCAGAAAACGGGTAAGTGGGGCGGCAGGCGCTGAGCACCCGCCAGTGGAACACCCTGCACCCAACCGGGACGTGCGCGAGGGAACAGAGAATCCACTATAGCGACTGGTAACACTGGTTGTACTCGCAATGATCCCCACTGACATTTACATCAACACGCCTCCTACCCCATTTCGATCCACCTAGGCTCCATAACGGCTAGCGGCGTGTGGCGCAACCAGGTTCAATTGGCAGAGACCTTACGGGCAACCGAGTACGTGTGACGACCGCGTACGACTGATCGACCGTGGTTTCGTGCATCCTGATGCCCACGAGACAAGTGACTGAACTGTCGGCGCGTCAAAACAAGACACTGGCAGTGCCGAGAAACCTGACGGCGTCTGTTCTTCCAGAAGGTAGCAAGAACATCACGAAGGACCTGGGGTCGTCAGCATTCTGAGATAACTGGGTCAGATTGTTAAATCTAACGTCGAGTCCAGAGCGCATCCTAGTACCCGACATGACCACATAGCACAGGCTTTAATAAACGGTTCGTAATCCCAATCTCTAGGGCGCACAACCATGAAAAGGGTCTAACTGAGCAGAATGAACCGGAGACCTGGCACTCGTAAGAAACCCGGCTACAAGTAGAATTGTCGACATTTCCTTCAAAAGAACTTGGCCGTGAAAAAAAGCGCCAAGACTGCCTGACCGGCAACGTCGGCGTACACCTAAAAGGCAACACCTGATAGTGGCATTTAACCGAAGATAACTTTAGTAAAATTAGTGTTTACCTATGGCGCGATAAATAATCGACCTACCCACCCATATCCAGAACAGAGGAGCGGTGTAAAACGAAAGATACACATAACTGGACTCCCAGGTGACAACCCCGTTGTTTGTGTAACGGACATCTACGTCTGTCAAGTGGGAGACTAAAGCGCACGGAACCCTGTAATGAAACAGTAACTCCCGCTGAGTGACACTTGGGAGGAATTTAAAGCGGATAAGAGATGCGCGCTAAAATAAGCATGAGCAGTGTTGTCCGAAGAACCTGGTAGAGATAACGTCACAGGAGCGTCGTCTAAAAAAGGGTCCAGAAAACCGACCACCGAGACAACCAACTCTCCGCCACGAAAAAAGGCAAAACCAGCGAACAGTGCTGGAGTGTTTTATTGAATGTCAAAGAACGAGTATGACGGTGTGATGACAACCTGACCGAATAGCCAGTACCTGAAATTTGTGCAGCTCAGTCAGCAGACTGGACGACTAGCTACAGCGGGTCACGATGGGAAGAAGCGAAGTTGCAGTTCTTTAACTAGCGTCCTACTGAGACGCGCATTGCACACGTTGAGGACCAGGCCCGTCAGACTCATCGTCCATATAAGCTTCGCGGTGACTCGCCGAAGGCCTGTTAAAGTCTCTTTGAGGGTCGAATTCAACCATCGTGCACGGCTCAGCATCGTCGGGGACAATAACGTCCACAGGCCGTGGGAGGATTTGTCGCAGTTTTTCACAGTCCCGAGGGTTCAGTGAAGAGGGGAATTCAACTGTGAACTTGATGATGAGGGACCCTTTATCAAAAGGGTTTCTGTATCGCGGCATACCCTCACCGTGTATGGCGCGGAAGTCACCGACCTTGATGATTTCACCCGGTGATGTTTCTATCAGCAGGCATCTGTCATCAAGTGTCTTGATGGTGCGGCGGAAGCCGGTAAGAGCTTCGTTGAGTGAAAGGTCCATTGAGTAGATTAAATCTGCTTTCCTCCTATGGAAACGCTCGTGCGGCTGTTCGTCAATAGCAATCACAATATCTCCCGGTTCGATTCCAGGTTCCTGATCGCCTTCGCCGCTAAATCGTATAGTTTGATTATCCTACAAAACGTTAGCGAGGATATAGTGCCTACCGCCATGCCTTTCTCAATATCCACCTTAAGGAGCTTCTTCTCACGAACGACTTTCTTCCCCATACATGCGGTACAACGATCTTTAGGGTCGATAATCTCCTTGTTGCCGTGACAGACTGAGCAGATGCTTTGCGACTGCTGAAACATCCCAGGGCCCATTTGTAGCATGTGAATTTCCACACCGCGACCCTTGCATGTGCGGCAAGGCTGTACAGCACCAGGTTTCCCACCCCGACCTACAAAGTGGATAATGACCTAACGCTCGTACCTTCGCACTTGCTGCAGATGACGTTCTTGGTGACGTTGAACTTTCGAGTTGCCCCATTGTAAAGTTCTTCTAATGTTACACTTAGGGGGTGAACCGTGTCTCGGCCACGATGAGGCTGCCTAGACCTGCCACCACCGAAGAACATATCAAATATGTCCATGGGGTTGTGGAAACCACTGAAGCCATCTGTCCCACCCTCTTTCACAGCCTGTTCACCACCTTCGTCATATATCTGGCGCTTTTTTGGATCCGACAGGACTTCAAATGCATGTGCTATTTCTTTAAACTGATCAGATTACTGAAAATAAGAAACGCCCACCTTGTCTGGGTCACCTCCCTTGTCCGGATGGTGCTTCAAGGCAAGTTTCTTGAAAGCTTTTTTTATATCGGACGCTGGGGCGTCGGGCGAAACGCCCAGGACGTCATAAAAACGCCGTTCCTTGACCATCACACCGCCGACAAACTACAGTCAACTCCGCTTCGAACGGTGAAAGTGGAAGCTTCCAGAGTGCGTAGGTAGTTAAAACAAACGCAGTGTAACTTCCTGTCGACAAAGTTTGTGTGTAGTCTTCAAAAATCAGATAGCTATAAGAAGGAATTTACTCAAGCTTGGGAGACTGTTGCTACATTTTTAAGAATCTACATCTTATGTATCACTACGGCATTCTCGAATGGTTCCACCCCCACTTTGGACAGTTCCACAAAAGGTACTGAATTTATTCAGAGCCCTTGATAAGAGTCCATCGATTTCTGGCAAGTTATGTCGCTTTTTGTAACGTTCTACTGAGTCATTAGGTTTAATATAAGCACTTGGGTGGTAACTGACCATCGTTCAGGAGGAGGTTAGTAAAGCAGCAAGTATAGTCACGAATGATATCAAGGCAACGTTTGCACCAAAATTTTTGGGTCTAAAAACTTTACACGTGCGAAGGAATGAGAAACGGACAGCTCAATAGCAGGACAGGAAAAATTGACAGAAGGATATAATAACGGTGCTGCAAGACGCTAATACTACTTTAGAAGTAACCAGCACTCTTTAAAGGACAATGCATACTTTAGAAATTAAGCATTCACCTTTTAGAATTTCACAGCATAAGAGTGTTGTTTATGTTTACTTGTAAATTTGCACCTTTTGATGATAAACGGTATAAAAAATATTTGCTCCCTTTTATCGTAAGCGAGTTTCGTAACGCTTTTGGTGATTTGTTGGTTCCGATGAGGTTGGCGTTCACTTATTTATCTTGAGTACAGGACAAAATTGGTCGGCCCCATTTTGCGTTACAGTTGCGGGTTTAGAACCTGTCTGGGCTGCTGCGAAGCTAAGTGCAATAAACTACCCATACGTGCTATTAACACTGTCAATTAACCGGAACTTATAAATTGCTTCAGTCGCTGCGTCACAACCTGAAAATGACGTAAACACGCTGATTTTGGTAAAAACGGCAGATGCTCACTTCCATCCTGTAAACAGGATGGGTTGTTGAGCACCACTATCATGTGACTGAACAATTTCCATATGCCCTTTTAGAAACTCAGCCCAGTTTCATTGGTTATGAGAATTAAATTAACCACTGGGCTCAGTTTAAGACGTAAGATGCGTCAACAACTGGCACCTACGCCGTGCCAGGAATAAAGTTATCATTTTCCCATGAGAATCGGAACAAAAGGATATGCGGCTTTACGAACGGTAAATGAAAGTCACCCACTGACCCTCTGATAGCCAATCAAATCGCCAAAGCGCTACTTATTGGTTCTCGCATGAAATCTATTAACTCAAGTCCACACCACCTTAACGAACAAACCCGCAGGCATGCCCGGCGCCGGCCACTTGTCTGTACATTATATCATAATACTGGTGTCTTTGGTAGAGGGGCGTTCACCGATCGTTCTTACGGAAATCACTCGTTCCGTTGTGCCTTACGGGGTCTCTTTCGAGCCCAACCAGCAGCCGCATAGCGGCGCATGATGTAGGCAGAATGTTGTTATCGACCAGTCCCCCTTGTCTTTTTCGGTAATAACATATTGGTTTGCATCATCATCATCATCATCATCATCATCTTCATCATCATCATCATCAGCAGCAGCAGCAGCAGCAGCAGCAGCAGCAGCATCATCATCATCATCTTCTTCTTCTTCTTCTTCTTGAAGGCAGGACTTGCCCATGATCATTGCTGCTTACGGAGCTCACTCACTAATCAGTAGCCAATAGCGCATAACCGGATAACGGACGCCTAATTTTCCTATTATTATTATTGTATTTAATGAAAACTTGCAGGCAATCTCAAAGAAAGATAATGATTCAGGTGACTGGTAAAATAAATGAGCCAGGATTTTTGATTGTGTCAGCATCATCAGCACGGCAACACCGCACCTATCGCCAGTGCCTGCACCTACGCACCAGCAACAGACTGCTTTAGCAGACTTCCTAGCCTTGATTTGTGTCGCTGCAATTCTGTTCGTATCACACTTCTGGTCAAAAGAAGAGGGGGTGTTCACCGGGAGGGGTTTATTTGAGGTCCGACGTTTCGAGTAGTTTATGCGTCTACCCATCTTCAGAGACTGGGAAGTCCTGTGCACAGCTCCCCTTATAATGGCGTCCTTTGTTCAATGAGTGATCCACTAATGCCGCTTGTGTGGCTGCATCCAACCCGCATGTCACCGTGACCTGAATCGTCCCCGTCGGCCGCGGAGATGACTGATGGCTCCGATTGTCCCGCACCGTGACTGTCGCCCACTAAGAAGGTTCGTAAAGTCAGATAGGGGGGAGGCAAATTAATGTGGCGGTTGACAGAGCGTTCGGTGGACATCCAGGCTACTTGCACTTGCCTTGCTGTGTGATCGCCGCCCCGGCCCACAATCTCAACGGCGTCAAAGTTGAAGATGTGTCCCACTTGCGCGGCATGGGTTGCTACCTCCGACTTTGGGTCCAACCTTCCCACGGCCAACTTATGCCCGTGCATTCGCGTTTGCGTCTTCAACTTTTACCCCTTTAAACAAGGAAGAAAATGGGTCCCAGTACTAAACCCTGGGGGACACCACTCTTGACCATAGCAGGGTCTGATTTTCCCCGGCCGATGCAAACAATCTGGTGTCGACCCAAAAGGAAGTTTTCGATCCATTTAAGGAAGTTGCCACTGATCCCTATTTTGTTAATTTTATGTAGGAACCTCTGCTGTGGCACAGTGTCGAACGCCTTCTGGAAGTCGATGAAGGCTATGTGGACCTCGTGCCTGTCGTCGAGAGCATGGGTCCAGCTCTGTAGAGATTGCAGCAAGTTTGTCGTGCAGGATCTTCCCTTCCGGAACCCCTGTTGGCATTTCGATAGTAGGCGGTGAACTTCCTGGAATAGCATCAGTTCCCTCTTTATGATCCTTTTCATAACTTTGCAGAGAATGCATGTCAAGCTTATGGGCCTGTAATTTGTCGTTGCTGCCCTGTTGCCTCCTTTGTGTAGCGGAGTAATATGCGCCAGCTTCCAATCGATAGGAAGTGTTCCAGTGTCGAATGACGTTTGAAAGAGCATCTACAAAGGCACAGAAAGCTCACTGGCAAGTTCCTTGAGAAGCTTGGGTGGAAACTCGTCTGGTCCTGGTGACTTCGATTCGTTCAATGCCTACAATTCTCTTCGGACAATGCCTTCCGAGAAGAGTATATCGCTGACTCTTGGGGCCGACAGTCCTTCTGTGGAGGTAGGAATGAACCTTGCCTCGTTTGTGTAGACTGATTGGAAAAACTGTGAAAAATACGCAGCTTTATCCCTACTATCAGCAATCTCAACGCCATCAGTAGTCCGTATTAAGTGGATTTGATGCCTGTTCCTTGTACTTCATCGGAGGTAACTGTAGAGTAATCTTGGGTTCTGCGTTGCTTTTTGTAGCAAGTTCTTCTCGAATTCCCGTCGCGTTTTCATGATCAGGTTCCACAGTTTGTTTCTCTGTGTCTTGTATGTGTTTAAATATTCAGCTTGCTCAGTGAAGCAGTATTTTCTC
>CACRXP010000097.1:0-15231 GCA_902702965.1 Spirometra erinaceieuropaei
TTATTTATAAGATTCTATCGAGCTATCCTAAGCTACTGGGCCAGCGCCTGTTAGCAACATCAGAAGCGGTCGTCATCTGGTTATGAAAACCAATTTTGAGTGCACAAAAGAAACAGGTTTAGTTTACGCACCTACAGTGGTCGAAGGCAGCTAACGCTGCAACTCTCCACGCCCTTCTGCTCTCATCCCGTCCCCGGCATTGACAGCTGTTACCCCAAAGCCCCCCCCCCCACATCCCCACACGCCGCCTGTGTATTAAGAGAACTTTAACCGATTTCTCTTTTCACTGACATGTTTTTTCATCTACGCCGTTCTCATATAATTGTGCAGGCCTGAGGAAAATTAATCGAAAGCAACGTATGTACGTCAACTTGTATTTGGGGAATATAAATCCTTCTAATCCTCGTCCATGGAGCCAAATACTAACTCCACAATACCACAGAAACATAGTGGCTATCTTATACTGAATACAGTTTTTCTATTTCTAAAGGGAGGCGTTTCTCGGGAACGACAAACTCCCCAGTGTTTGCAATAACCTGCTTCGTACACATCATTACTGCAAAATCATCCATGAAATTTCGAAGATTGTGGTGCAGTTTCGCTCGAATATCAGCACTCTAGCGCACATTGACACGCACTTTTCAAGCAGAACATCAACCTTTTTCACCATATTAAAACGAAAGCGCAAGTCAGTTTGATCAGAATGTATTGAGAAATATCGAAGCAGAACGGGTCAGTTGACACGCAGACACTTGGCTATCATGGTTGACAGATCACAAGTGCGGTTAACAGACTGAGGGTTCGGGGTGAACGTAGACAGATTCACACATCTACTGACGGGGCCGCAGTGTCTCGTCTGGGTTTACGCGTTTTTAGTGCCAAGAGGTCAATTTTGTGCATCATCAGAATATTCCGCCGCCGTCTAAGATTGCTGGAAAATTCACTGAAAAGTACAATGTTACCCAGGAGCCAAATGATGATCATTGCAAAACGGTTGCTTGATTGCGTGAATGTAAGCAGTCGATGCGCCATCGCAGAATACCTGATTCAAATCCTCGGTATCATTCCTACAAAAATGATTAAAAGACAAAATATGTATGTGCAAGAAACTCGAAATGAAATCCGATATTGACTTCCGAGAGATTTCACACAGAGTCGGATGCAGTAGAAGCCTACTTTGTGAGTTTTGGTTTGATGAAGTTGCCATATTTCGCCACGTATTGGTTGAACTGTATATAATTTTTGCACCTAATTTTGTCGTCATCACGATGCGTTTCGATGTTCCTTTATAACGAAACAATGAATATGCATCCTTCGAAGAATGGAAGTGCTGGCTGCTGTGAGCTTATTGTGAAGAACAGCGTACATTTGGAGTGCTTAGTTAGTAAGAAAGAATTCATACAAATATGCTCAGTAATGCTTGGACGTCCTACTGTTGGTGTGTATCAGTGGTTCACTGTGCCTGCTTCGACTTTCAGTGGAGCACACAGTGGACATCATCGACAACGACGGTCAAACTGTCGTGTATCAGTGATTGGAATTTTCCAAAATTTTCTGAAGACACCACATGAGTTTATGTATCTCAACTGCGTTCTTCCAGATCGTCTCTATTTTTATGCAAAGTGGAACGGCCATAGCCAAGGTTTCAAAAACGTTTGAGGAGGCACACCAAACAAAATAAAGAGCCGACCTTCCACTTCCCCACTAATTAACACCTTATTGATCTACACCTCGATTCAGCTTGTATCAAAAAATACAGTTTAAATGCCCAGGAAGAAAGATCGGTCATGACTTCAGCATGTTAAATTTAAAGGGCAGAGTGAAACGTCAGTCTTTTTTTATGTTACACAGTCTGACACATTTATTTACAGTCCCATCGGTGCTGTCAAAAGCTGAATTTAAAATGCTCAAATTTGGAATTAAAATTCTGACTTAGAATTTTGAATTCCCACTTGTTTTACGGTCCTCTCGCATGTTTATATCACTAATTTGCTTTTAAAGTGTTCGGATTGGCGGGGCACATCGCACTCGACGATTCATGTCGTTTGCAGTAAACGTTTGCGGAAAGCATTTAATGTGGACGTTCATACTGCAGCCGTGTATAATAGCCAAATTGTTCACTTTGGTAGGAAAGACAGTACTTTACGTTAAAATTGACAATTTTGTCCCACCGAGTGAACAATACTACAAGAAGGTTCAAACGACCCATAGCAAAGGGGTAACCGCTGAAAGCCATTCCACGCATCTGCTATCCATCAATTCGCTGCCAGATTTTTCTGCTAAAAAACTCGTCAAGTTGAATTCTTGCTGCTTCCGTAATTACACAGTAATGTGAGTGAATAAACATACATCAGCATAAGCTAGTTATGGTGGAATTTTTCAAATTTGAGACGAGATTTTTGAGACTTCTTCTGGATTGTGGGAACGCATGCGCATCGTCTGAGGTGTCTCAGTGCTTCATCAGCCTAAATAATCCCTTCTATGGAACTTCAACGTCCCACAAATCCTCTGGGTATTCTTATTCGCCTGTTTTTCTCCATTTCGCCTGTGCTCTTGCTTACTTGGAAGTTCTTGAAAGTTGTATGTGGTGTGCATGGGATTTAAGAAAAATTCGTAGCCAATGCATCCTTAACTAAGAATCTGTTTTGTTTAGTTTGCTGTTTACGTACAGGAAAGTGGCTTAGTGGCGTAGCTGTAACTCAAAGTACAGTTAGTAACCTAACTCATGAAATAAGTCGAAATTTACGAATGATTGCCAATCACTCGCAAACCGACACCATTTCATAAGTCCAGTGTCTATGTTAATTAAGTACAAGTTTAAGAGAATTAAACACATAAAAGAAATATTAAAGGCAGTGTTGCGTTATTTAGAAATGCCGATTTAATTTGAAAAGCCCAATATCCCGAAAACGTCAGAAATGGCTCTAAATAAGTACAGTTCGTTTTTTGATGCATAGAATGTATTCTCAAACCAAAAACGTAGCCAATATGAAAATGGACATAAAATAACGTCTAATAACAGTGTTTTAGTGAAGTTTACATCTAAATATCGTTTAATTGTTAGTGTGATTTCATGTATGATGGATTATTAGCTGCCTGCATTCCGAGTGTAGATTCCAAAATCGTCTTCCAGCGTTTTGTGTAATTTATGTGTCTTTTCAGTTAAATGAGATGAGATTTAACAAGGGAAACTGGATTTTGCTTGATTTCACCGATGGGGACGTCGTAAGAACAAAGGTATTCATAAGGCGACATGTCATGACGCCGGTCGGTGCCTAATAAATTTTAATGAAAATGACAGGCGTGATCGTAAACATACCATTTTCTGTTTATAGAGAGAACTTTTCTTCCGTTAAATTAATTTACACTTTTCGTTCTTTTTCGATTACGTTGTTTTTCAGATCGGCCTCGAAGTGTCGCTGAATACTTCATGATTTTCAGTGCTTTCACTCGATCGTATATAAAGACAGATTCTGAATTATCTGTCTGTTGTGAACTTTAAAATAAGATTATTATTGAAGGCATTTACCGAACTAGTGAGTGTTTGGGCGCTCTTTTTCACGAAGCTGGTCGTCTGGGTCATATGTGAAGACTCATTCAAATATCAACCTTCATTTTTGAGAAAAATGGCTGTCCACAACGAAAGTCAGCAAGGAATATGCCTTTGATCAATAAAACAACTTTCCTTAATAAGTTACCTCTTTAAGAAATGCTTTATTACTGCACTCCGTCGACGGATGTCTGTGTACTTTGCATTTTTGGACGGTGAGGCCAAGTAAAAATTTGACACTTTTGGCCGTTTCTTTCGCATTCCTGAGAAATACTAATACATTTCTACCGTAAACGTAAGAACATGCCTTTTTATATATATTCTGGCCATTTCCATTGGTTTGCTCGCTTTTAGACTCCGTTCTTCCATTTTGAATGTACAGCAGAGTGGCCATATGAATACTGATATTTTGTCAAAACTATTAATTTTTTGCTCGTTCTATTTCTGAATAAGATATGCACAGAAGCTAAACTACACGACAAGTAGTGTTTCGTATGTTTAAAGCTGGAAATAACCATTCCGTAGTGTGATTTCATATATGGCGGTTTGTCAACTGCCTACATTATGAGTGTAGATTCCAAAACAGTTTTCCACTGACTAGTGTTATTTTTGTCTTGTTTGAAGTAAATGAGATTGCATTTAACGAGAGAAGCTGGAGTTTACTTCCTTTCACCGATGGGGACCTCGCAGAAGCAAATGTTTTCATAAGACGACATGCCATGAAGCCGGTCGGCGCCTAATAGAATTGACAGGCGTGATCTTAAACATACAATTTTGTGTTTATAGAGAGAAATTTTCTTCCGTCAAATTAATTTACACTTTTTGATCGTTTTGGATTACGTTTAGTTTCAGAGCGTCCTCGAAATTTTGCTGAACACTTCATGATTTTCATGTTTTTCACTCGATCGTCCTTAAAGGCAGATTCTGAATAAACTGTCTGTTGAGAACTTTAAATAAGATTATTCTCAAAAGAATTTACCGAATAAGTGAGTGTTGGGCGCTCTTTTTCACGAAAGTAACTGTTGGTAACAATCGAGAGAGGGCACCCAAATATCCGTTGCCTAGAAATAATACTTGCTATAGCTATTTGAGCAGCTTATGGCCCTACTTATTTGTTGTTTCATCCGACCTCAATTTGATCTGATCTGCAGTGCACATGTTGCCTCACTTAGATTATCATAGTCTCCAACAGTTGAGATGCGACTGCTGCAGACCGAGCCATGGTTAATCAACCTTGACCTAGGCGTACACGACTGAAGAGTGACAACAGTGGTGGTGTTGCGGCTAAATCTACCCTTGCATACCTTAGGAGAGTTGAGAAACGATCGCTGTATACCGACCATTGGTTTGCCATCCTTCACATATGCATGCTTAGGTCACGAGCGACGGCAATAGTCGGAGAATAGTTGGAGAATAATCGCTTTAGACCCATCCTATGTTTACCAACCTTGACATTAGCTTCCACAGCTGAAGAGCGAGAGCATTTGTCGATATGCGGATTAGTCTATGGTAGCATACGTTCAAAAACTTACGAAACGATTCCTGCGGATGGGCCCTTTGGCTCAATCTGTGGCACCATACCCTTTGGACAGTTGCAAAACGATCGCCTAGACCCACCGTACGTTAAACAACCTTAATACAAGCTTCCACTGCTGACAAGCGACCACAGTAGTCCCTATGCGGAGTATTCTCTACTAGCTTACCTACGGACAATATCAATACGATCGCCGCTGACCGAACCCTTGGAGTATCAATGTTTATCATTACTTCCAGGGATCAAGGGGCTACTGCAGTCACCAGCGTGCGGCTCAGTCAGTGGCTGCATAGCTTAGGACAGTTGCGATATGACCGCTGCTTTGGCCGGCAGTATTTTTTTGGGTGCCCTCCCCCGATTGTTACCTAATTGTTTGGGTCCCATGTGAAGACTCATTCAAGCATCAAACTTCATTTTCGAGAAAAATGTCTGTCCAGAACGAAAGTCAGCAACGAATATGCCTTTGATCAATAATAAAACGTTTCTTTATAAGTTACCTCTTCTTAGAAGTGCCTTATTACTGCACTTCGTTGACGGATCTGTGTGCTTTGCATTTTTGAACGGCAAAACAAAGTAAAAGTTTGACACTTGTAGCCGTTTCTTTCGCGTTCCGGAGAAATACTAATATTTTTTTACTGTAAACGTAAGAACATGCCTTTTTCTATACAGTCAGGACATTTCCACAGTGTTTGCTTGCTTTTAGACTCCGTTCTTTGATTATGAATGCACGGCAGAGCAGCCATGCAAATACTTATATTTTGTCAAAACTATTAATTTTTTGCTCGTTCTATTTCTGAATAAGATATGCACAGAAGCTAAACTACACGACAAGTAGTGTTTCGTATGTTTAAAGCTGGAAATAACCATTCCGTGGTGGTCATCTATGTGACATCAGGTAGAATTTTCCAAACAGCAAAAAAATGTCAGCCCACTTAAACAAAGGAATCTCTATCCGCGTTATTATTGCATTTATGTCACCAAATCGCGCGTATCGCCAAATTTGACATTTAGAAATTGACAAAACCTCTGAGTTTCTTAAAATAACCCGTGTGTTAGCAGAATGACCACCATGGTTTACATCGGACATAAAGTAAATTTTTGAAGTTCGGCTAAATCTGTTTATGAAAACTCTCGCAGATAAATTATTATCCTTTCAATGAAAAAGTCGTTAAGATGCGTAACCGGAGTCTAGGACACGTATCAGCATGGGAAATTGCACGAATCTATTTCAACGTCCATTTTCGCTAAAACTTTTCTGATATTTTACTTGATATAATTATGCAAACATAATTTCCGCACAAGAAAAAGATATTTTATTAAGAGAGTGGAGGAGCGAACAAAATGCTCAACGTTAAATGCATCCAGAAACTCTCTCATCAGTTTGCGTTATCAGATTTCATGAGATAGGTCACGTACTGTATGACACAGAACAAAAACCAGTGGCACCTTAAACAACGATGCATCAGACCTGGCGTCATCCGCCTATCAATCCAAATTTGGACCTGTTGGTCACAGTGAGGCGAAATATGGAATACATTTGTAGCAATTATTGATTATTTCACATCATATAGGTCCATCTTCCAGATTGTAATTATCTCCGTCTGTTTACTAAAAATTTGAACAACACATTCCTCCTGATCTACGTTTTTATGAGTCAAAATACACTACTGACGCTATGAGTATGAGCATTCGTTGCAAGTTAGGCTGGTGGATGCACCAAGTATGTTCTTCTTTCTTTCCTGCTTAAAAACACGGTCAGTGACTGATTTTATGACATGCTAACCGAAGAGGGTCCACAGGACAAAACCTCTTCACACATCTCTCCTCCGTCCTTTCGTCGTCGGATCGTCCTAACAACAATTAGTAAAATCAGGTTTTCACTTGGTAACTAATTACCTTCTAAAGGGGGTTAATAAACCTTGCTCTCTCTCTATGTTAACTAGGGTATAGGTTGTCGAATTTTAAGTCAAAAATCTTAGGTTTATTTAGGTCTTACAAGCAAATCTCCTTCGTACAATGTGTTTTAACGCTCAATCAAGTTTCCTGGCAGTACATATGAAACATCAACATCTTATGGTTTCGCCACGTAATCTTATTTGTTTGGACTTAAACAGAGTCTGCAGCTCTGTGATTTCACGTTCACATTCTTCTACTTGTCAATCCTTCAGAAAATCTTGTGTGCAGCATGAGTGTTTTTTATGGCGACTTCTTAGGTAGTGTGCTCCCAGATAGGAGTCTGGTTATTCCGGTTTGCAGCCCGTATACAGCCAGTTACCTAACTGGTGAAAGTTCACAAAATGTGCGCAAGCATTCCCGTAACGCACAGGCCAGTCAACCCGCATCCACGCAAGCTCTACTGCGTCAAAAACGAGTGTTTTTTCTAAAGAAAGCATAGTGTGGTTTGGAACTTACCGACTGACAGTTCGGTCGTCGATTCCAGAGATGCCCTCCGTGTGTGCCCCTCAGCAGGGTGGGAGCAGGGACGATGACTTGCGCCGAATCATTTTGCTCGCGCTGTATTTGCCGCCTTATCTCCTCCTCCTCACCCACCCGATCTAGTGTCTAGAGTCAAGGAAACGCAAAAAGGGGTCGGACGCAGGTGGCTGGTATGGCGTAAACCCGCATCTAGGCGTGCTAACACATCTGTCCCACTCAAAAAGGGCCAGAGGATGCCACAGAATCAACAGTTAGAAGGATTAATTGCAGATTAACTCTTCATCCTTAGAGGAGGACGCAGTTATCCCATCGCCTGGCAGCCGTCCAAGCCGCGGCTGTTAGCGCCCCGTCATGGCTTCATGTGCGTCAGATTGTTTATAATGAAGAGGAATGTGCGTTGAGACAGTCAACCACTCTCTCTATCTCTCTCGCCTCCCTCACCCTTGCGCCAGTCCATTGTCTGGGCCGGGCAGTCAACCGGTGCGCAGATTGGGCGCCATGGCTGGCAGGGATAGAGAGTTTGCCGGTGTGTGAAGCACACGGCCTGGCCGATCACATAACACACCAAACGTTCACACAAAAAGGATGGTGTGACTTATTACTTATAAACCGAGATACATTAGATGTGCTAACCCACAATGTGCAACCTAAATCCAGAAATGCGTTTTCGACTCAAAAAGGTTACTTGAGTATTGCTGTATTCATTTTCGCGCAACATAATACCTAGGGTTGCCAACTTTCGAATGAACTTCTACCTGGCCGCCAGCAAAACAACCCTCAGTATCAAACGGCTACTTAAGTAGCGTAAATTATTTTCACTGTATTCCGATGCACTTACAAACCCAAAAGTATTTCATAGAAAACATGCATCAAAATACTCATCCTTTTACTTATTTGGGAGAGAATTACACCTCCTTTAAATTTTGTACTTAAAAGAAGAGCATAATTCGGTTTTAAAAGAGTTTCTAATTGTGAGATCTTCTAAGGCCGTGAACCGCCCATTCATAAAATATTATGTCCATGCATTTGCCAATAGTGCTTGTAGATTTGACAATACTGCTCAAATCTGCCGCTAAATGTTATCAAATTCATATGATCTTCACTTTATAGCATAAAGAAATGTGTGATTGTACGTACACGGAAATAAGACAGCTTGTAGTTTGGAAACCCTGAATGCAAGTGTACAGGCAGGTCGGGTCCAAAATTATTCGGCCATTGATAACGTTTTTAAAAACCGAATTATACTTTTCTTTTGAATATAAGATTTAAAGAAGACGTAGTTTTCTTCCAAATAGATAAACGAATGAGTATTTTTTGCATGTTTCCTATGAAATACTTTTGGGTTTATAGGGGCATCGGAATACAATGAAAAACATTTAAACTACGTAAGTAGCCTTTTGTTAGAGAGGGCTATTTTTGCAGGCGACCAAATAAAAGTTCGTTCAAAAGCCGACAACTCAAAGTAAGTACTTTATCTTAAGATTATGTTGAGCGATGATGAATATTACAAACTTACTTAAGTAATCTATTTTAGTCGAAAACGCATTTTAGAATTTTGGTAAACATTCCATGAGTAAGAACATCTACTGTATGTTTTTCATTAAATCCTAACGTTTCGGAAAGTCTCTATTACAGGTCACGTACTTAAAGTTTAACAAGTAGAGGGGTTTACTGTAGTATAAAAGGTAATTAACCGTCGTGCACTAACAGTTAGTGACCCATCTCATAAAATATTTTTATATTACCGAAAAAATCATTAAACAATCTGAACACGGTCCGAACGCGTCCAGCAGACGCAAAGCTAATAATAAACAGCCTCTAGTTATGTGTGAATTGAAAATAAACATTCATGCACTATTTGATCCCTGAGTATAAAACCTTCTAAAAAAGTGTAAATTTCGACAGCGCGAACATTCTTTTTCAATGTTCGTAGTTTGGACGTACACACTGTTTGTCCATACAAACAGTAAACTAAGTAAAATTGCATAAACACTGCACTGTTCGAAAAGTTCTTTTTACATGCATTCTCTTTAAATATCCTCCAAGAGCTAGTGTTATGTGAAGTCTAGCACAAAATCAAGTTCATTATGTGCAGTGATATGTGTCCGAATCTTTATGCAGAAAATCAGTGCATGTTTCCCTTTCTAAGTTGTTCGGAATTTGGCTAATAAAAGCAAGAAAGATTTTGATTGATTTCTCTGATAGAGATGTGACAGGAATAAAATCTTCAATAGGGTCAGAGGCCAACAACCGACTTTTATGTTTAAATAGAATTTTCGAGTGCAATCGTAAACGTACCATTTTTGTGTACTAAGAGAACCTTTCTTCCGTCGAATTTGCATGCGGTTTATTCTGATGGTCAGTTAACAGTTCGCGATTTCCGAAGTCTTTGATCGGCCGCTAATAAGGATATGTATTTATCAAAACTTTAAATTATCCTACTTCGTGAAATCATACGCCGGAGGAGTTAGCCCTGTGCGTTCTTCTTTAATGGAGATGGCCGTCCTGGCCATATCTTAAGACTCCCTAAGGCATGAAACCTCCTATTCGAAAACTATAAACGTTCGTAACAAGAGTCAATGACGAACATGGTTCCGATCAATTGGGAAGCTTTCTCTGATAGGTCGACGGATGCCCACGTACTTCACCCTTTACACGATAAAGCCAACGCAATGAACATTTTCGGTCGTCCTTTTTACTTTTCTGAAAAAATACTGATAGTTCGCGGCAAAAAGCTGAAAAACGCACTTTTCTTTTGCACTGCAGCTATGTTTTCTGTCTCTGCCTACTTAAGGCCGTCGTTCTGAGGTTATGAATACACAGAAGAGTAGCCATGTAATTTATGTCATATTGTTCCACATGCTCTGTGGTTATTTTATATATTGCAAGCGTCCGATTCCTTTTCTGTACTTTCGGGACTGTGTCCGATAGTCGTACTGGCTGGGGTCTTGTGTCCACCAAACGGACCACGCGATAGATGCGCTGGACCAACAGGGGGACCATATCGGATTTTGGTAGGTGTTATCGGATTGCGCACCATAGCGCATGTCAACATTTCGGGGTGTCGTGGCAGACCCGGTTTACGGCAGACGTCGCGCGCACTGGGACCCCCGCCGTCCCCCTATTGTTGTTGTTCGTTAAAAACCTGGTCATATGCTCTGCGGACCAGGAGGTGTGCAGTGGAGTGCGGGGCTGCGGGCTCGACCGTGCCATCCACCTGCGCCCATCCCCCCCCCCGCGTCGCTGACATGGACTCGAGAACGAGCCCTAGGGCACAGTGCGACGAGTGTGTTTCGTAACGCCATCGGTGAGTTCCCCTTTACCGTTGTTTTCTTTCCGTTTGAAGACCAAGTCAAATTCATAGCTCGCCATTCTGTTTTTGTATTTATGCCCTTTGAAAACAGCAGAAAAGGCTTGTGTTGTTGACGGTTGGCGGCCTGATAAGTCATGCGAGTTTTGCCTTTTGTCATTAACTACTGTAATTTGAAAGGTTTCTACTTGATGACCAATTCTGCTTAACACACTGCTGAATTTCCAATTAAATTAAATTTGCCCCGAATGGAGCGGAGAAAGGTCTGCTCATGTCAGCCTTCCGGAGGGCCTCTTCCGAATTGCAAATGGTTTATCCGGACTGATGAATTTTAGATCGGGTTGTGATAAACGGTCTTAATGCTTCTTTAACTGCTCTGATACTGCTTCTGGAGTGTAAAATGCAGGCAGTCATGAAAGACAAAGTGCTCTAATCAGTCTGACAAAAAACCGCTCCCGTCGTTTACGCCTGATGAAAATAAATATGAAAATAAAGAACTTTAGAAGTGAATTTTACTAATATCAAAAATATCTGTCAATGATGTCAAACATCTGACTTAGAGATGCGCCTGATTTTTGTGAGCTTTAGTTTCGTAATTCAAGCAAACGATTTGACGGGTCTTTTCTTGCTGCTTTTTGAAGCTAACAGTCCGCATGTGACTGCTGCCAACTTGTCTTATTTAAAAACATAGTCTAAGTCAGTCCCAATGGCGAGTTAAACCGTGTTAGGCCATTTTACGGTTAGTAATGGCTCCAAATTATGATGAATGGTGTTCTGAAAAATGTGGATTTTTTGAGCGCGGGAGTTGATACTACGAGCATTTTTATTTATTCACAATTACAGCTCCTCATTTACATCGATGTCTCTGTGGAAAGTAATTGTTTTAATTGAAAAGATGGGTCCAACACTTAATAATTTTTCTGCTCAAGAACATTTTACACCAGAGAAATTCTAAATCATTCCAGTCTATGGAAGATGTAAGATCCTGTCGTTTTTTTAATTTTCTCAGAAATCACCTACGAAGATGGAGTAGATTAGTTTATTCAAGGTCTATAGGCTAAGACCGAGAATTTTATGCATGAACCCTTGCGCCAAAGTCCATCAGCCACAGCGGTTAATCGCGTAATATTCATTAACTGCCGACAGCTAGTAGTATACATTTGGGTAAGGTGATACCATACTAACAGCATAGGTACTAGTCAAAAACCCATACACACGTGCTTTGCTGATATTCTGCCGCTGTATGGCTCAGGTGCAAGGGGTTCTGCTCGTCAGTGGGTCCCCCACCATTCCCCGTGTTTCTGTTTGTCGACAGTTAGTGAATACTAGCCGGGCCCGGCCACGCATTGCTGTGGCTCAGGTTAATTCAAAATCTCTGTTGGCTGATTAGCCTGCGTCGTCTGCTTCTGCAACAGTATCGACGGACGTCTATGTGACTGCCTCGCTTTGAATCTTAGACGTAATAATATGGTAATGATGGTACACGTGTTTGTTTTTGGTCGCAGGAATATCTCGCTCGCTCAATCGGCCGTGACTGTCGAAAGTGGTCTGAATAGTGGGAAACACCTTTTCAACCAACTCCTCTTTTGAGGACACTAAATTGCCGAGGCTAAGACGTAGGGAAATCCTTCTTGTAGTGGGATCAGTGGGCACCGTTGCATTCCCAGTTGCCAACAATTACTATGAGCTGATCGGCGGTTTTGCAGCTGGACACGCATACTTTTACCGCCTGGATTTGGCGCCACAGAGGAAAGTATTTCAGACGCATCTATTTCGTCTGCTGTTGCCGATGGAGGAATTACAGGCAGTGTTTGCCTGAAGTCTCCTGCAAGCAGTAGCAGTAATGTCTCCAAATGGTCGGCTGTTTCCACGCACATCTTGCAGTGTTCGATCGAGAGCCTCGAGCATTTTTTTGCTCACGGCGCAAATCCACATCTAACGAAACAGGAGAAGACCGGTTTGATGAGGAAATTCCCGGTTGATTAGGAATTGATTTCGGAAATTCTTACGTACATATCCCCAATCACTATTAACGCCTCGGTGTAGATTCCTGCTGTGAAATCCGCATTTGGAATTTTCCTTGCATAGTTGACGGAAGGTATCTTCAGCCATGTGCGATTTATATTTCTCCCACAAATTTTGTTGGAGATTAAGTAGAGCAGGCAGTCAGTAAGATTGCAAACAATTAGCGAATTCGATGTGGATGGGACGTGTTGCAAGCAACACAAATACATACATCTCGGTATCCGTAGTTTTCCAATAAACTGAGAGCCTGGCATGCACTGCGAAAAGTGGCGTGCGTAACGCCGTTGACAGATTTCAACTACTGGAACGATGTTGAAACGGACACATTCACCAACACCGTGTGGAGTAAGAACCATTCGTCCTGATTGGGATGCACGCTGTGCAGTCTGCCTATTGCAGTTCTTTGAGTATACCGGGGTGTTCGTCCACTCGCTCTTCTCGTTTGAGTCGTACAAAAGATTTTCTGCACGCATTCCCTGTAGGCACTTTCGAATACGGCTGGGTTTTCACAATCGCGTAAGTTTGGCGGAACGGGAAGAACGCAGTTAGTGTGGTGCCGGTGGTCTGTTGCACATTTGCATCGGTAGAGTAAACGCATTGCCCATTCACTAAGTGTGCCGCAAGTGAACAACACCTGAACTTCGCTCATGGATGAGGAATGAAAGAATCCGCCACACGGCTTTGTTGCCGTTGACCCATCTTCCAGCCCAATACTGTGCGATTTCATCGAGTTGTATGTCCACATCCCTTACCCTCCTTTCGTGTCGCAGGCTAAAAATAGCCATGACGCTGCCTTGGCTCACGTACTTACAAATGTACCAAATTCATTTCCCGGAATCGCAGTATTTCACGTTTATGTGAGCTGCGTTTACTTCTGAAAGCAAAGGCGAATACGAAACAACCCAGTGGTTACCGACATGTATGTCATCGATTCGCATTCGTACGGTTGCCAACTTGCCGAAGTCCTCCGCTGATCGTCCTCGGTATAAGGGACTTCCGTCGTTACCGGTAACTGTGTTGCATGCGAATGCCCGAGGATATCTCTGAGAGCCTTTTCCGTCCGTCATGCCGGGGGGTGCGGGGGGGAGAATTGGGATTCAGTGCACCTCAAGGTACATGTACCATATCCTTCGCCACAACTTCATGCAAATCATTGTCGACGTCGGCGTCAGGTAGTTCAGAGCATATTTCATCGGCGATTTCGTTCAAAGTGATCTTGTTATAGAGTCAGATCAATGCATGTGCATGGGGCAGTCCCCTCTTTTGCCGTCCCAGCTAATGCATTCAGCGGCGCACAGACCCAACCATCTCGTGTTTCACCATGAAGTTCATCAGCGATAACAGTTTCTTCCTGAAAATATGTGCTGTGATGTCATACCTATTCACCGGCGATAGCCCAGGAAGTAAAAGCTGGTAAATATCCCCCCAAGCTGGATTGCATGTGAATATAATGAGTAGGTCTGGACGCCCGCACTGACAAACGTAAACAATTGCACCTCGAGCGTACCCGAGCATATGGCGTGGACTGTCTGTATATGTGGATGACAAAATCGTTAATCTTACAACGTTATCTCTATTACGATCGTTTACAACTGCATCCTGCAAATTAATATATCCTTCAGAGCGCAGCTTGGTCTGATTCAAGCGAATGAAAAGCAGGCATTCTGTTTCGTTTTTTGCATACATATTCACAATGCATTGGTGAAACAAGTGACGGCATTTCAAAAGGGGGATTACTTACACTCTGTCGAATCATAAGTCGGCAGGAGTAGTAGTTCATTGAGCTGCATTTCATGTGCGGTGCCTCGTCACTGACTGGATTCATCATCCTAACGTTGAAGTGATATCCACCGGCACCATCCCGAAAAGTAAACCGACTGACCGGTATATGTTGGATGGCAACATCGTTAGTCTTCCGACGTTTGCTGTCGTATCGTGGTTTACAGCAGCATCACGCAAATGAATGTGTTCTTCAGAGCGCAGCATGAATCCTGAGCACGGAGACGTGTTGGACGCTGGTCCGCTGTTCCTCGCTGGCGTCTTTCAATCAATCTCGGCTTGTTGTGTTCATTCTTTTATGAACAGAGTAGACCTGAATGTGCAGAACGCGGTAGCCGTGACCGCAACCGGGCTTCCGCAAGCCGAACAGCACGACACTGGGCTGACATTGGGTGACAGGCTGCTTATGTGGGGGAGGGGGGAAGGGGGCGGTGTTAACTGCGCCCAGTGGTCGTGCCCGAGAATCCCAGCGGAAGCGGCGACAGCCCAATTATGGGGGCAGTGAGGGGCAAGTTCAAGTGGAGCCCAAGAGTTGCGTGCTTTTTTTGCTGCAGGGTGAGTGGTTTGCCTCGCGGCCCAGAGAGGGGGGAGGGCCTG
>CACRXP010000097.1:23719-45959 GCA_902702965.1 Spirometra erinaceieuropaei
ATATGCGCGGAAATATTCCTTTCTCTAGTCATTTGATAGCAAATTACGTCTTCTTCAAACCTTACACTTTAAGGAAGAGTGTCTTTCGGTTTTAAAAGAGTCTTTAAATATGGAATTTTTCACAAACGTCAGATGTCCAATCGAACAGTACCACATCAGTACATTTATAAATGCTGCTTATAAAGTGGACAAAGTTGTCAACGTTCATTACTACATTTTGTGAGCATTATATGTTCTTTTAAATATTACGTAAAGGTGTATAAATTCTCCTGCAGGAAAACTGCACGGCTTGTAGTCTGGAAACCCTAAATGTAAGTATAACGGCAGGTCGGCTTCAAAATTATTCGGGAATAGTGAAACTTTCTTTAAAACCGGAAGATGCTCTTTCTTCAAGTGCAAAAATTTGAAGATGTAATTTGCCACCAAAGGAATAAAAGAAAGAATATTTTTTGCATGTTTTCCATAAAAACATCGAAATCCAATGGTGAAATTCATGATAAAATTGTGCAATGATTTACCGTACTAACAATACAGGCATTAGCTTAAGGCCAAAATACGCGTGTTCCGGGGATTTTATGCCGCTGCCTGACGCAGCTGCGAGGGATTCAGCTCGCCAGTGGGTCCCCCAGCTTTCCCCGTGTGTTTTCTGGTATATGAACTCCAGTTTCAACTTGCCTTGTTTAATTTCCGAGAAAACTAATGCGCGAACTTGGAGTAACGGTAAATCATTGTACAATTTTATACTACTAGCTGCCTGTTGGCGGTTTGTGAATATTAAGCGGTTATTCCGCAGTAGCTGATGTATTTCATCTGAAATATTCATATCAAACTTCGGACTGTGCCTGAAAAGGTCTGTTTCGAAAGAGTTACTCCAAGTTCGCGAATTAGTTTCCTCGGAAATTAAACAAGGCAAACTCATGATACTCAAGTAGCCATCTTTTACAAAATGCAGTTTACCCAAGTCGTCGATGAGAAGCTCGTCCGAAAGCCGGCCTCTATGTGACTGAAGTACCTTGATATTATGCGACAAGTAACATGGCAACCCTAATTAAGTAGTCTTTTCGAACTGAAAACAACTTTTCGGATTTCAGTCAGCATTTCAGGAGATAGCATAGCTACTGCAACCGCGCGCTCAGCAATAACAAGACTTCGCCATATCAGGCAGCCCCAACATAGGAAAAGCTCACAAAACCTAAACTTAAACCACTATCGTTATTTTCTAATGTTCACTATAAATTACGTTCCCCTCATCATGGACTATCCTCGTGGCTGGAAACCAACGCGACAACTCGTCTACCTGTAAGCAGGCTACAGGACAACGGTAGTACGAGGGCGGTAAAATTGCCGGTTCTTCCATTAAGTCCACACCAGCTGCTGCCCAGCACAATTATTGCACTTGGAATTAGTCCGCCGTGAGATTAGCAGAGAAGCCCGCCCTCTACTCCAGGGATTATAGCAAGCCATTCCTTCACCAAATAGCCAAAAACGCAACCGCTGTCGGACAGCTTCGCTGGGTAACAGGCTGCTTGAACGGCTGAATGACTTCAGTTCGCGTTCTCAGGTTGAAACTTCTGAGGACAAATGGCGATGAGGGAAGAGACTGCTGTCTGCCCAACAACAACAATAATAACCTTCCTATCCACACTGAGAACTGCCTAATTTTGGTCTCCTGCAGAGGGTTCGACGTCAGTCACGAGCTTACCATGCATCTTTTTCATAATTCTATCCTGACCTACACAAGGAAGAATCGTCCGTATCATATCCTACAATCAGCACAGATGAAGGGACGTTTCGCCCATAGCCTAATGCGCGCCTGACAAACTTTGACGCCATGTATTGCAGTTGGTTACAGCTAGGGGACTCCGCCGTCTACCCTGACCGTGCTCCACATGCCGGACGAAAACCTTTACTGTCTGGAACTACTAGATTTCCAGACAAACCTCGCGCTACGACCACAATTTCGACCGCAACGCCATCAATGTGGTCGAAGTCAGCAACGCGCGGACGATGATAAACTCGAACTTCAGGGTGGCTTCTCAGCGCGCCCCGAATTAGAAGTGCAGGCAAGGTGCCAGATTTCTGATGGGCTGACGGAGAGGACGCTAATCAGAGAGTCCTGACAGATGGGGGCAAATGCAATGCTAAGATTTACAAGACAAGAGATACTGAACTATTGACAGCAGTGAATCAAACCTTGACGATCCAAAGAGTCATGCATGTCAAAAGTCGTCTGCAGTCTATTATCCACACATTACGGTATAATAGAAAATGGTCGGTGAGGACGGCGAAGAGGCTAGTGGTAATGGAAGCCACGGCAGCTCTCGAACAGCGGTCTGTGGCACTTTGTTAAACTCGGCAAAAAGACACCAGCACTCCCACCAGAGGGCACAGCGTCTGTGCGTTCATCTGAAAGCAGGTGGTTAGGTTGCACCAACGTCCCAGAGGGGGAATTCAATCGTTGGGACCCCAGCTGGGAGATCAAAACTGAGCCAAGACACTTGCAAAAGGAGCTGTCAACGTACACGCCGACTGACGGCCCAAAGTGCGCTGCCGTCACGGCCAAGAGGGAGCGCGACTACGTCCGAACCCCGGTTTTCACCGTCGGCGCACTGTTGAGACGGCTGTAACAGCCTTCGCTGAGACGTCTCCTGTGCGCAGCAATGAGCTCCCCCGTCCCCGCTTCCTCCGTCTAGCCACCCCTACTTGCTCAAAGGGGGACGCTCACAAAGAACGCTTCCTGTCTGACTCAAAGTTCAGACCATACAGGTGCGTCACTGTGGCGCACAGCCCCCGGTCAAGCGAACTCGAGCAAAGTACACAGAGAGGTGGGGCTTGCAGCAAAGGCAGCCCCTGTCTGCTTTAAAGCTCAGACCACACACACACACAGGTACATCACTGTGGCGCACAGACCTCAGACGCCATTTTTGCTCCATCGGCGCGCAGTTCGGGGTGGGACCCGAAGCAAATGACCGTGAGCAATCGCGCCTGGTGTGGTCAGAGGTCCGACTCTGTTGCCCGGTCATCTCTCATTTCTGCTTTGGTCCGGTGAGGTCGACGAAACCGTGCGCTTGTGGGACACAGGAGACGAGAAACTCAAAATTGGTCATTCTACGTAGTCGCGTTTAAGTGCAGACCAAAGAGTCTTAAAGAAGGAGACACGATCGCTGGGACAAGAGCTTTATTAGCCTGACGTTTCGGATTCCTGCTCGAACCCATCATCAGAGACAACAGCAGATACGGCAGCAGATACCCGTAGGTAGCATATCAGCGAGATTGTATTGGAGATTTCAAACAGTAGTTTGGCGGTGGCAAGTGTCTGAGGTACGCAAGGCAAAGCGCAGGTTTTGGCGACCACAGTAGGTGGGCTAACTCATGAAATGTCAATCGAAATTCCGAAATGCGTTTTTGTTTCGAAAAGATTAATTTAATAGGGTTGTAAAACTAATCAGCCTGCAACGTAATTCTATAATATTTCAGTTACCCCAGGATACCGGCGTTCGAACAAACTTCTTTCCGGCTGCATGCAAAAACTACACTCTGTAAAGACGACTACGTAAGTAGCGTGAATGTTTCTCGTTTATTTCCGATGCCCCTAAATGTCCAATTACATTTCATGGAAAACAGGCATAAATATATTCATTCGTTTGCTCATTCGGTAGACAATTACGTCTTCTTCCAATCTTACACTCGAAGGCAGGGTATAATTCGGTTTTCAAAAACTTTTTCAATGCCCGACTAATTTTGAACCTGCTCTACCGTCACACTTGGGTTCACGGTTTCCAATCTACAAGCCGTATGTTTTCAGCGTTCGGAAAACCACACATTCCTCTACGGTAATGAAAGGAGACTATGTAGGGTTCATAAAATTAAGCAGCGGACTTTATCCATATTGTTAACTTTACGAGCCGCATTGGTAAATGCAGAGACATGACGATTTATGAACGGAAATTTCACGGTATTTAAAAGTCCCAGAATTAGAAACTTTTTTAAAACTGAATAATGTCCCTCCTCCGAGCATAAAATTAAAAGAAGACCTAATTGTCTACCGAATGAGCAAACGAATGAATATTTTATGCATGTTTTCCATGAAATATAATTGGACTTTTAGGGGCATCGAAAATCAGTGGGACAAATTCATGCTATCTAAATAGCTATTTTTACAGTGTCGTTTTTGCGTGCAGCAGGAAAGAAGTTCGCTTGAACGCCGGCATCCTGTGGAACCTGATATATTATAGAAGTTTTTTGCAGGCTGACTAGTTTCGCAACTCTACTTAATTGATCTTTTCGAAACGAAAACGTATTTGGGAAATTCGGTTGACATTTCATGAGTTAGCCCACCTACTGTAACATAATTTGGCGTTAGCTGATTGGCCGAAGTTGAGCTCGCCCTCTCTTTACTCGCCTACTGACGTCACTCGTTAGCACAGAAACATACTACGGAGACATGCCTTGTTTAATGTCCAAGGAAATTAGTGGGCGAACTTGGAGCAACTCCTTTGGAACAGACCTGTTCAGGCAGCAGCACAAGATCGACGAACCACGCGTGTCTGGGCTTTTAAGTAATACCTGTCTCCACATTACGGCAAATAATTAAACAAGTAGACATGATTGTCCTACGGGGTCAGACGTAATCACCAACAGTCTGAAAGCATTCTTCGTCAGCTGGCAAAGACAGCATGTGCGCCAAGAAGTCTAGTCCCCTGTGAGATGCGGTGACAAGACCACCTGAGAGGGGAATAGGGTATTGTTCGAAGGACACCAGAGAACACTCCAAAAGCCCTAACCAAAAGGTTAGGATACAGGCGTTGAGGGAATCCCTAGTCATCGTCTACTAGTGTACGCCTAAGCCAGTCGCTACAAGGTCAAAAATGACTTTGGCCCTTGTAGACCGATCCACTCGAGTCGTCCGTACTTTTTAAAAACACTCATCTCGTTTCATCCCCAGGATAACCTATTAACAGCTTTATGCTTTGCATACAAACTTCTTCGCTTCGCAGTAATCATTTTTTTGGAGAAATAACTTCGTTCATCGGCCACGCAATCACCCCGGTTCCCCTCGGGGCAACTGGAAAAACATCCACAAACATTTGACGACGCGTGCGCCACATAGGATGCAGAACTATGTGCAACGAGTGGGGATGTAAGCTTACCACTTCACCCGACGCATGCGCCGGTGGCGATTTTAGCAGGACCAACCACTGACGCAGAAAAAGCAGTAGTTCAGAGAAGGGAGGTCGGCTTTCCGGTTGGCCCACCGTACCCCAGCAGGACGACAGTAAGTGACTGAACAGGCTCTCCAGTTGGCGGGGAACAAAGGTGGGCGCTGTAAGACGCCATCCGGAAAGAACATGGTCGGCCACTGCCTCCTCCGTCGCACAGGTGGGATAGGGTGTCGAGCCCAACAAAGCGATTTCCCACAGAAGTACTCCAAAGGACCACACATCACTTTTCGGATGCCATACGGGAGGGTTGGCCAGTAGTTCTGGAGCGGACCAACGGATGGGCAGACGGTCCAGTGAGACCTATCGGAGGCAGCAAAAATCACTGAAATGGAATATGGCCCGGAACATACGGGTGGGCGACTGTGGGTTGTAGGATCCGAAGACAGATCGCTAGCCCTATCTTACAGGAATAGTAGTAATAGGGGTTTTACGGGTGGGGCAGCATGCGCGTAGGATAAAAGGTGAAATCAGAGGAAGCGCAGAAAATAAAAGCATTCCGGCCTTGAGATTTACGGTGGGCTGTTGTATAGCAACAGAAAGTTAGAGTGATAATCAGAGAAACAAAAATGGTTTTCAGGAAGAAGTGGGGTTTGAATAAGCCGCCGATAGTGAGTCTACATCCAGTCAGGCAGCCAAGGCGATTCCAGCAAATAGGATCGACGAGATATTAGTGATGTTTCCATTCCCAGTGGTTTTTAGTACACGCGTTTGAGTTGTCAATGAACGATAGCAAGCCCAAATCAGACAATCTCATAACACAGCGCGACGCCAGAGTAATGTAAGTATTAACAGATACCGGTGTACGCTACTAAAAATACCTGATGAAAAGTGTAGAAAGATGTTAAAAGGTGAATTTAAGGAACCATAGGCTGCGTAGGGATAAATGGTCAGGCATATACGTAGATATTGTAAAACACAAAAATAAGCGAAAACTGCAGTGTGAACAGTAGTGGGCGAAGTGGGGGCTGAGTGCAGAAAAGGGTCTGCGCTCGCCTCGGTACATGGAAAGAGCCGGGATGGTTTGATCGCTTCTCGACTCTCAGAGTTAAGTTTTAGTCAAGTAAATGCGCAGTAAAGGGTAGTATCCGCATTCACCTTGATACCGGTAGCAAACCGAAGCGTTACGATCGCTTCTCGACTGTGCGAAATTGGGTCAAGGGAAGTGTGGACTGAATGCGGGGAAGTGTCTGCACTGGTGTGCTTACATGGAGCGCCCAAAAAATAGCTATACGTACCGAAACAAGTACAGCAGAAAGTCTGTGTAGGATAGTTCTCTTAGGGTCCTACAACCTACCACTACCCACGTGTGTTCAGATCGAAACGTTGTCTGTTAAAGACAGTGGACGGAGGTGCGTGCGTCAGCAAGGGTCATCGAACAAATTCCGTGGGCAAACAACATGGTACGTACCTTTTCTTCCGGTGAGTCGTCATAACACCGGGCTAGACCAAAGTCGCAGACCTTCGCAGTGAAATCGCCGGCGAGAATGACATTTCTAGCGGCCAGATCACCGTGGGATATCTGCACAGGTGGACAAAAAGGGACGTCAAGCAGACAGGTCTGTCTCCTAGAAACTCTGGTTCCCAAAGTCTGTGAGGCAAGTTGCAAAAAAGCCACGGCAACAAACACTGCGGAATATATTAGAAATCAAGGGTTTAGTTGTAAGAAACTAGTCCCATCCTTCGTGGTATATGGGTGCAAGCAGACGGTTTCGAAGAGGCATCCTCAAAAAACCGGCCAAAATAAAATCTACACCACACAGCGGTAGAAGGGTGCTCATCGATCGCGTTACGGGAGTCACACGTACCGTTGTGCCTTAGGGCTCTCTCTCTCTTGAACCGCCTATCAGCCACACAACGGCGCGTAATACAGGCAGAATAGCATTACCGACAAAGAAAAGAGAGACTAATTAGGCTATTTCTAGCTAATTAGCCGTCGTCGGCCAGCCATACCCAACTCTGTGTTCTGCAACCCTCGGGGCTTGTTCTCTATACCGGCTCTTTAGAAGTTCATTGCTCGTCCTGCCGGTCACGTTAGGTTACTAAGCCAGAAATGGTCATCCCAGTCTCCTTTGTTTTTTTTTGTCGATAATGCTATTCTGACACCACACAGTAAAAACGTTCTTGTTCATTCCGCCCTCGCAACTTGTACTCAAGGCATTGTGTCGGAAGGCAGAATACTTAGAGCGTGGAGTTGTGAGAAACAGTTTTTGCAAGGTATGGACTTTACCGAAAATGCGCCAGGTGAAATAAACACTGAGGATGAACAGCTAGAAGTCGGTTGGCATGTCCACATGTCGTGGATAATGCGACGGCCCTCAGAAAAAGACTAGTTGAGAGATAGGCCGACAGACAGGCGGTCTCGGACGATGATGCAGTAATACCCTTAGGTGCGGCTGGTGACCAACCCGGCAATTCGACTACTTACATATAGGGCACAAGTCATAGCCACCCAATCAGACCTCACCTGCTACCGTCCAGCAATCATGGCACCTGTGCCCAGGGGGAATGAGGGGTGCTGCCGAGACGTTCACCTTCGAACTTAGGGACTTACAGATCATCCCTCTACCAAACCGCCGAACGTGTCCAACGAACCAGAGAATAAGCGGGTTTTTTACATGACTGAAGGGCTTCCTTTCGTGTACTTAAAGTGCACTTGGCGAGGGCCAATAGCGATGAGAGAAGTGACTGCCCGATCGACGACAACAGCAACAGGAAAAACTCAAAGTCTTCCGGCGACTGACTATCGAATCCACAGTCGACTTCTGAGTCAATAAAACACTTGGTGATTTCGGAAGCTTGGCAATCAATCTAGAGATACTAGATCTGTGCGTTCTGGTCGAATCTAAACACGCAGTAGATGTGCTATCTCATAAAACGTTAACCGAAATTCTGACATGTGGCTTACCCAAATGACAAATTAATGTTCCCCTTTACATGACAATGTACCCTGTTGACGTTCACCACTATCACGAGGATGCAGAGGTGAGTTACACATGAATTGATTTCCAGTGAGGAAAACTCGTGTTGCGTCAACCCTTGGTTCGCCACACACATCGTGTTCCAAGGGTGTGTCGAGATTACTGGAAAGTGAACGTGGGCACAGGAGTTGGTCTGAAAAGCCGTGGTTCATGCATGCCACGCGCTTATATAGCCTACGTCTAGGCCTTGCGACGCACCACAGTCGGTCTTGCGTTTCCGACCTCCAGTAGTCGTCTGCAGCCACACCTATCTCTATATTTGGTTGGTGCCTTAGAGGAATCAAGTTCTTTAAAAGATTATTGACAGTTTTTGCATTTCGCAGACTCCCACACGCTTGAAGTATACTTTTGCTGCTTCTATTTGAATACGTTTACCCTTACCCACTCCTTTACCTACTTTCGTACATCCTCACAGTTTTGGATAGGAAGAAGTATCGACTTGCGTCAGTGAAACCCTAAACGCTGCGCACAAACTCTCGCGCAGGGATCTCGCGAAGAGACTAAACGCCTGTCCGAAAAACGCCCTCCTTCTTTCCTGGCTCTCAAGTAACAGTATCTGCACAGGCCAGTCCGTGGAATTGAATTGTGCGTGGCCAGCTTGGCAGGAGATAAGCACTAACTACCTGCGCATGTATTCTCTGTCTGACTTCCAGACCGATGCCCAATTGGTGGATTGGGTGAGGAATATATCGGATCAGGATTCCGGCGGCAATTGGTCATCTGGAGTTCTGCATTTCGTAAGTCCTTTTCAACTGTTCATCTACTGAGTTCAGGCTTTTTTTCCTCCGTGCAAAGTCGTTGCGCCTGTGCTGTTAATATAACATTACCTTACCCTAAAGTGTACTTAACTTTTGTTTGCGGTGTCGCTTCGGAAACAAAATCACGGACAGCACTTGGAGCACATGTTGAAGTAAACTTTCCATGTGTACTGTAGGGTGACAATATCGTACCTCATAATTTAGGGAATCGCCTTACGCAGTCTTTTACATGGAACAGAAACTGTCCGGACATTTTCTAATATTAGCAATGTTTTTATGGAGATATTGCCACTGCGATTAGAATCAGTTGCATACAAGGTGTCCCAACGTCTGGGAGCTAGGAGTGCGCTTGGGCAATGCTCACAGTCGAGTCCGCGGCAAGACGAGGAAACGCGATCCTGCTGGGAAATGGTGAAGCTCAGGCGCGTGCAATATAAGAAATGCGGTAAAAGGGGCTTTACGGTTGGGGCTGCGGGAAAGCAACTAAGAATATGGGGAAAATAAGGAAAAACTCCGTAAATACGCTTGTTTATGGTGGACAGTAAAATCTCAGCGTAAACAGCGCGCAATGCAAAAAATAACTGCAGGCAACCACTGGAACTAATTCTACGTAGGATAAGGGTATTTAGACCGCTAAGACAATCGAAACTGAACCGCCCAATGGTATCACCGACAAAGACAAGGGGGAGATTGGAATGGCCATTTCTGGCTTATTGGCCATCGCCAACCAGCCATACCCAACCCCGAAGTGTGAAACACATGGTGCTCGATTTCTCGACCTGTTAGTTCCGTAGAAACTGTCGGTGAGTGTCCCCCTACCACTGTATATTTCCGATCACAACTGGCAAGAAAACTAGCCCGTGGCTCAGTAGTTAGAGGCGTTCCACTTGTAACTAAAAGGTCGCCGGATGGAGCCCCAGGTGTTCCACACTTCGGTGTTTCGTATGACTGGCTGGCGACGGTCAATAAGCCAGAAATGGCCATTTCAGTCCCCCTTGTTTTTGTTGGTAATACCATTCTGCCTATATCGTGCTCCGATGTGCTGCTGCTGCTGGTTGGGATCGAAAGAGAGCCCGTAAGGTACAACTGGGCGTGTGTGTTACGTAGAAACGATCGGTGAGCGCTCCCTACTATTGAACCACCAAAGAATGTGGCAAATCAGACGTAAACCGCAGATTGAAGTTGAAGGAAGTGGATGCCGAACGACTTCCGAAACCCCAAACCTATCCCTAACCCCAAAGCCCGAACGTTATTCCTATCCGTAAAAACCGAACCCTTGCCCAATTGTGAATACTAATCGCAGCAGTCCGTGAAGCACCTCAAACTGAAAGTATCAGCAAGTAGTACAACACCTGCTGAGGTCGCCAATAATTTGAAATTGGTAATTTGTTAACCAAGCGGGACCGCGTTTCCGAGCCCAACCGAGTCCTCCCGTGCTGCGCCAACGGTTGAATTGCAGATCTTACACTACGTGTTTTACGATTGAATAACATTCATTGTCTTTAACCAGCGCAGCGTGACGTTGATTCCACTGTTTATTTTTTCTTAACACACACTGACAACGTTTAGACCACCAGCTAGTAAAAATTTCCCTGCCGCCTCGTCAACTCGGATTATTGTGCCGTCACCGGCCCATACACCATTTTGGCTTTATCTATCGCCTGTATGCTATTGTTTGTCGCCGTTTCGTGGTGCGGAGTCAGGTTAAAAGCTGCTGGCCTTATCGACCCACTTCGAAATGCTGCGGGCCCCCGACTGACCTGGTTACTGGACGGGCATTTGCCTTGGCGCCTAAAGCGCAAGCGTGCTCTCGTGAAGACCTGGTTTTTGCACTGCGTCGTGTCCTGGGTCAGAAACTTCCGTGATGCACGGTATATCCGCACGCCTGCTATTGTCTGACTGGCGTCAGCGGATGTGTTTCCGGTGGCGTTGATCATGAGTCATACCATGGCGTGGCCCGTCACTTGGTTGGTTTGTTGCGGGACTGAATTTGCACTTGCTCATGCTGAGGCGTGTTACTCTGGTTTGAAGAGCCAATGGGTGCGTGCCGTTTAATACTTACTGACCGGAGTGCCCAGTTGCGTTTGTTTGTGCTGGAAACCGCATGTGCAACGCCCAGAGACCCGTTCATCAACCCCCGGACGTTACTTCATGCGGTGATGAAACAGGAGTTCGGGAAACTAGTAAGTACTTACGTTAGAGGTGTATTACCCATTTCGTTGTGCAATTCTGGCACGCGAAGTATTCTGGTGGTTCGTTCGTCGTAATAAATGGCAGTCATCCTCGCCAGATGGTTTTCATTTCGGGGAATCGTTATAAGGGGTTAGCCACCGGGATTTGCGTGGAGCCAGGCGTGACCCACGATTATTGCTCTACCTATAATTCATTTCCATGTATACCACCTTGCCGAGTGCATACCACTTGTACCACTTGCTTTTCTTTAGGATGCTGATCGGACTGAAGTCATTGTCCGTGGCAAAACGGCGTACATACACAAGAACACTATTTCACGACGTCTAAAATTCGACACCGTGCGTGAGGAGCTCTTTGCATGTGTCCGTGGATCGCGTTTTCAGCTGTCTTTCCTGGAGGTTTTGAGATGTGAACATACCAGCCGATACGGTAAGCTACCAATGCAAATGTGTTCATAGTAGCCAGTCGTCATTCTTAATGACAGTCTCTCGTTCCTAGCGGTGTCTTGCACAGCAGCGCTTGCAGCATCGATCTTTCTCACTTTATGGAAGAGGATGTTTCGATAGCCAGACGCGCCACGGGATACACCACAAGCTGGCATGCCGGTATGGAAGGTGATTACGTCTTTTCTTGGCGGGCATTCGTGTATACGACACGCTGTCGTCATTTTCCTTCTGACAGGGGCGAACTCCAGGAGTGGGTTCGAAGTTATTGCAACCGTCCATCAGAGTTCTCCTATTAGGCCATCCCTCATGGGTTTTCTGGTTTTCCAATGGCTCTTTGCTTATTCGCGACACAGTATCTGGCAGAGCGTTATGTGACATGCTGAGATTCGAACCGTGACTTTGGCTACTCAGAATATTCGCACTACTATTTTCACTTTGATTTGACATGGTAGGAGCTTTTGAAAGGGGAATAAATGACTACTTAATACCCGTCTGCGTGCCCTCTTGGGAACATTCTTCTCCTTGTGTTTCCAAGCGTCCGGTTTTTTTCTCTCATTAGCTCCAGCCATCAAACTTCTATTGGCTGCTGCGTGCCCGTGTGGAATCTTCACGAGTATCGTTGTTTTGCTGATCTGTTTTCGCAAACGTGGTCAAACGAATCGCCAGGTGTTGAAAAAAATTCGCAGCCGGGCTTCCGGTGGGGCTTCCTCCTTAGGCGACGCCGCCATCGCGACTTCGGCGGCCATCAGGAAAGAAGACGGCACCGCCGGCGACCGTACGCGTCTGAAACAGGTCTTTCCAACGGGCCTTCGTCTGCCGTTGCTGCGGCCACTCCACCAGCTGTCATTGCACGAACGCATCAACCGGCTCACGGATCTGGGCTTTTTTCCCGCCAGACGCGTGCAGACCGGAAACCTGCTCTACGGCGGCTGTCACTCTCGCGTCTACAGCGGCTTCGTCTCCACGGTCCGCTTTGTCGATGACGCTTCTGCCCCCGATAATCCGGTGGTTCTGAAAACACTGCCAGGTAAGGCTACTGCAATAAGTCCTTCGATTTCAGTTGGAAGACTATGCGATCAAGGAGTGTTCCCGATGAAGGGAAGGGTGACTGAACTCGCTAATTCTCGTCTTGTTATCTTTCTTAGTCAACAACGGCTCAGGTCTGGGAACATCTCCGTCAGCCTTTAGGGGTCCGGAGAAAGCAACCTCTCAGGCCAAGACCTTCTGCTTGTCGCGATAATCACATGGGGGGGGAATGCACAATGACCTGATTAAATCGTGAGAGTATACCAGATCTGCCCTAATCAGATAGGATTTCCAGAATAGGGCGACCGAATAAAGAATGTCAGATGTAGGCAGAATAGTATTACCGACAAAGACAAGGGAGACTTTGTCGGTAATACTATTCTGCCTATATATCATGCGCCGCTGTGCGGCTGCTGGTTGGGCTCGAGAGAGAGTCCATAAGGCACAA
Source organism: Spirometra erinaceieuropaei (assembly GCA_902702965.1). NCBI lineage: Eukaryota > Metazoa > Platyhelminthes > Cestoda > Diphyllobothriidea > Diphyllobothriidae > Spirometra > Spirometra erinaceieuropaei. Next base: position 36,791 of record CACRXP010000097.1, read on the forward strand.
CGGAACGAGTGAGTTCCGTATGAACGATCGGTGAGCGCCCCCTAACAATGTCAGATGTCGACGTACAAAGGCAGCATGTACTGAGACAGCAGATGTTGTGTGCTTTTCTCTTTAATTTGACATCTGATGTTGTGTGCCTACTTTTGACGCGGTGTGTTGTTACTGTTTCGTGACGAAGCAGGCTGTTGTTTGCATTTGGGGTTTGGGCTAGGGTTAGGGTTTTAGGGCTTGTTTTAAGGTTACGATTACGTTTAAATATTCCTTAAATATTTACGGGTAGGAGTTTCCCCACTAAAGGCATGGGTATGATTGCCGTTAGGTTTATAACTAAGTAGGTCTCCCCAAGGGAGCTACATACCATCCTCTTGCCTAATTTTATGTGTCTTGACTCTGATCCCTTGTTCAGCATGTCAGGCTTCATTTTCTGTTAACTGTATTGGTTTATTTCGATAAGGACTTTGAATGCTTTGAATAGGAAACAAGTAACCCACTCCTCGGGAGACCGACGTGATGCATGGAGTAAATGGGTTAATGGCCCTCCATAATGCTCTTCTGCGGGTCTGGCGTGTAGACGTGTCATGTCTCTCTCCCTCATCCGGCGTTTCGCCCTTGGCTGGTTTCCCTTACTCCTGTTTATTGTTGTTTCAGGGCGCACCTGCTCTGCCTACACGCTGGATCAGTTTGCCAATGAGGCCGTCCTATTAAACCGTGTAGGCCGCCATCCAAATATTGTTCGGATGCTGGGGATGGTGAAACAGAGCAGTGAGTCATCGGGCTTTCCGTTCTATTTTTCGCTCTAATGTGTGGTATACTGGTGTCTCCTGGCTTTCTTATTCCAGTCATAACGCTTGACGAGTCCTGTATCGCCCTAAGGGTGCGTTAGACATGGCGAGGAGTGGTGATCTGCGCGCGATTTGGGCTATTGTGAGAAAGGGTTCGTGCAGTTTAGCCGTTCACCACATTGCTGAGAGCATCTCCACGTGCTTGGTATCCAGGCCAACTCGGGGAGCGAATATTTCCTCTCCAAACGGCAGCATCAACAATAAGGGCCAAATCCTCAGGCAGGCAGGCCTCAACACCGAGGCGCCCACACGCGCACAGCAGACAATAAACTCCCCCAGTCCTGAAACAATCTGCAGCGGCTAAGCAGTTCCATTCGATGCAACTGCAGTGGAACCTAAGCGCGGTGGCGCTCGGACCCTCTCGCCTTGTCAGGTCTTCTTGAGAACAGACCTAGCCGTAAAATATTAGGATATTCGTCTACTTAGGACCACATTAGGAAGACGTCATTAGAACATTTCTCTCAGCTCCTTCGGTTGGGCAGTCAGACTTCTTTGAAATTTGACCCCCCCCCCCCTGTAGCAAAGGACAGTAGAAGGGGATAAGCACTAGTTTATTGGGAAATTGTAACCAATTATCACGGAAGCACAAATCTCACCATGATCTGCCTCATACAGTGTGTTTGATTCCAGGACTCGAAGGGCTGTCTTTGATTGTCGTGGAATACGTCGACGGTCCTAACCTGCTGGATTACCTACGTTCCAAGCTAGCAGATGCCGGATCGACTGTGTCAGACAGCACCATCTCTCTAATCCACTACGACCTCGTTGGGCGTCTCTACCGGGCGGACCTTTTCTCAATTGCCGTGGACGTTGCCAACGCTATGAATCACCTGACGTCTCTTCGAGTATGTAGACTGGCCTTACGATAATCCCCTTGTCTTCCAGCAAGTAAATAGGACGCAGATATACCTGCCTTGATTTAGAGCAGCTCTAACTCAAACCCAAAAGCGCAACTGAGCCAACAGGTCCGGTAACCCGATCAGTGAATGCACTTATGGCACAGCAATCAAGTAGTCATTTATTCCCCTTTCAAAAGCTCCTACCATGTCAAATCAAAGTGAAAATAGTAGTGCGAATATTCTGAGTAGCCAAAGTCACGGTTCGAATCTCAGCATGTCACATAACGCTCTGCCAGATACTGTGTCGCGAATAAGCAAAGAGCCATTGGAAAACCAGAAAACCCATGAGGGATGGCCTAATAGGAGAACTCTGATGGACGGTTGCAATAACGTCAAACCCACTCCTGTGGTTCGCCCCTATCAAAACGAAAATGACGACAGCGTGTCGTAAACACGAATGCTCGCCAAGAAAAGACGTAATCACCTTCCATACCGGCATGCCAGCTTGTGGTGTACCTTGTGACGCGTCTGGCCTTCGAAACGCAGCGGATACCTCCTCTTCCATGAAGCGAGAAAGATAGTAAGATCGATGCTGCAAGCGCTGCTTTGCAAGACACCGCTAGGGACGAGAGACTGTAATTAAGAATGACGACTGGCTACTATGAACACATTTGCATTGGCAAGAGGATGGTATGTAGCTCCCTTGGGGAGACCTACTTAGTTATAAACCTAACGGCAATCATACCCATGCCTTTAGTGGGGAAACTCTTACCCGTAAATATTTAAGGAATATTTAAACGTAATCGTAACCTTAAAACAAGCCCTAAAACCCTAACCCTAGCCCAAACCCCAAATGCAAACAACAGCCTGCTTCGTCACGAAACAGTAACAACACACCGCGTCAAAAGTAGGCACACAACATCAGATGTCAAATGAAAGAGAAAAGCACACAACATCTGCTGTCTCAGTACATGCTGCCTTTGTACGCCGACATCTGACATTTTTTCTTCGGTCGCCCTATGATACGCAATATTCTGGAAATCCTATCTGATTGGGACAAATCTGGTATACTCTCAGGATTTAATCAGGTCATTGTGCATTCCACCCCCCCCCCATGTTATTATCGCGACAAGCAGAAGGTCTTGGCCTGAGAGGTTGCCTGCTCCGGACCCCTAAAGGCTGACGGAGATGTTCCCAGACCTGAGCCGTTGTTGACTAAGAAAGATAACAAGACGAGAATTGGCGAGTTCAGTCACCCTTCCCTTCATCGGGAACACTCCTTGATCGCATAGTCTTCCAACTGAAATCGAAGGACTTATTGCAGTAGCCTTACCTGGCAGTGTTTTCAGAACCACCGGATTATCGGGGGCAGAAGCGTCATCGACAAAGCGGACCGTGGAGACGAAGCCGCTGTAGACGCGAGAGTGACAACCGCCGTAGAGCAGGTTTCCGGTCTGCACGCGTCTGGCGGGAAAAAAGCCCAGATCCGTGAGCCGGTTGATGCGTTCGTGCAATGACAGCTGGTGGAGTGGCTGCAGCAACGGCAGGCGAAGGCCCGTTGGAAAGACCTGTTTCAGACGCGTGCGGTCGCCGGCGGTGCCGTCTTCTTTCCTGATGGCCGCCGAGGTCGCGATGGCGGCGTCGCCTAAGGAGGAAGCCCCACCGGAAGCCCGGCTGCGAATTTTTTTCAACACCTGGCGATTCGTTTGACCACGTTTGCGAAAACAGATCAGCAAAACAACGATACTCGTGAGGATTCCACACGTGCAGGCAGCAGCCAATAGAAGTTTGATGGCTGGAGCTAATGAGAGAAGAAAAACAGGATGCTTGGAAAGACAAGAAGAAGAATGTTCCCAAGTGGGCACGCAGACGGGTACTAAGCAGTCATTTATTCCCCTTTCAAAAGCCACTGCCATGTCAAATGTGGGTGAAAATAGTAGTACGAATATTCCGAGTAGAGAAAGTCACGGTTTGAATCTCAGCATGTTACATAACGCTCTGCCAGATACTGTGCCGCGAATGAGCAAAGAGCCATTGGAAAACCAGAAAACCCGTGAGGGATGGCCTAATAGGAGAACTCTGATGGACGGTTGCAATAACGTCAAACCCAATCCTGCAGTTCGCCCGTCAGAACGAAAATGACGACAGCGTGTCATAAACACGAATGCCCGCCGAAAAAAGACGTAATCACCTTCCATACCGGCATGCCAGCTTGTGGTGTACCTTGTGGCGCGTCTAGCCTTCGAAACCCAGCGGATACCTCTGTGGTGAGGTACCTGACTAATTTACCTTTGACAATTTAGTCCCATTTCCTTTGACCGCATTGCTTGTTTGAATGTGACGAGAAACGACACACCTGTACAACCCGCCTTGCTAGCGGGCTCTGCTGTGGTATTCTGTTGTCAGTTTTTCTTAACGTTCAAAAATCTCTATATTATTCACTGCTCCGATTTACTTGCTGCATTTAAGGCTAGGAGCTCGTAAGATATAACTCTTTAGTTCGTGAGAACATTACGATTTACGACATTGGTGACTCCCGACGTTTACGCAGACTTTATAGCTTTCTATCATACTGGATAACATTTAACGTACTATTTGCTTGTGAATATCTATTCCATTTACATTAACTTTCCTCACGAATTCTGATATTTTGACATCTCTGTCTTATTATGTCTCACTCCGATCAACAACTTGATGCCCCCGCCCAGTCCCTTCATGCAATCAATTTTACGTTGCCTGAATTCTGGCAACACGCTCCAGAACTTTACTTCATCCGCATAGAATCAGCCTTTTATTCTGCCAACGTTACCAAGGAGCTAGCAAAATACCACAAACTCGTGGAGGTCCTCCTCGCTAGTGTCATCTCTCAAGTTCAGTCCTTGCTAGCTAATCCTCCTGCAGATGCTCCCTACTCCGCGTTAAAGGCAGAAAACTTCCGACTTAATTCTGTGTCTGACCGACAGAGGTATCACCAGTTAATTAAGGAGGAGTCACTGGGTGACCGGAAGCCCTCAGAGCTTCTACGTCGGATGCGTTGTCTCCTTGGAGACATGCAAGTTGATGATAAATTTGTCAAGGAGATGTTCCTGGAGCGCCTGCCCACAGATGTTCAAACGATCCTGGCGTCCGGCTATTCCTTTGCCGAATGTTCAGGCTGAAACCATCGTGAAGGCCTTCGTCAGTCGTTGGGTCGCCATGTTCGATGCCCCATCCACGGTTACGACTGATCGTGGTGCCCAGTTTGAGTCGGCACTCTTCCAAATGCTACTCAATTTCCTTGGCTGCACACGCATTCGGACGACAGCCTACCACCCCGCTGCCAACGGTATGGTGGAACGTTTCCATCGCCAGCTAAAGACCGCCCTGGGTGCCGTAGAAGACTCAGGAAACTGGTCGGACAACCTTCCTCTTGCACTTCTCGGCATCCGCGCAGCTCTGAAGTCGGATCTGGGCTGTAGCGCAGCTGAATTGGTTTTCGGCACTACCCTCCGACTGCCAGGCGAGATGATCACCCCAACCTCTCGTGGAGCCGACGAGACTCCTGACAATCTTGTGCACCGTTTGCGGAAATTTATGCGCTCGCTTTCCCCGGTTCCACCTCGAGCTCCAATGACTGAGTCTTATGTCGAAAAAGACTTGGACAAGTGTACTCATGTGTTCGTCCGGTGTGACCGTGTGCGCCAGCCGCTGGAATCACCATATGAAGGACCGTTCCGCGTGCTCGCGCGCAACACCAAGACCTTCCGGATTCTTCGCAGTGACAAGGACGACGTGGTCAGTGTCGATCGGGTCAAGGCTGCTGTTGCGGAGGAGCCGCCGGACCTGTCACAAGGACAAACATGTGCTGACCCCCTAACCCCTGTTCCTCCATCTTCCCTATCCCCTACTCGTTCACCCTGCCCACTGCCTTGCCCTTCCCCTCCCTTGCCCTCTACCCCTCCGTCCCGCATACTTCCTCTCCCTACATGTCAACAGCATCCAACTGCAACACCATCGTCCACCACAGCACGCAGTCAACCCTCTTCGACTGTACCTCCTGCATACATAACTCGCAGTGGCCGTCACGTTCATTTTCCCGATCGTTTAGTTACCCATTTTTTCTAGACTTGTGCATATCCTCCGGCGCCGTATCCCGTCGCCCTCCGGTCTAGAAGGGGGGTACTGTGGTGAGGTACCTGACTAATTTACCTTTGACAATTTAGTCCCATTTCCTTTGACCGCATTGCTTGTTTGAATGTGACGAGAAACGACACACCTGTACAACCCGCCTTGCCAGCGGGCTCTGCTGTGGTATTCTGTTGTCAGTTTTTCTTAACGTTCAAAAATCTCTATATTATTCACTGCTCCGATTTACTTGCTGCATTTAAGGCTAGGGGCTCGTAAGATGTAACTCGTTAGTTCGTGAGAACATTACGATTTACGACTCCTCCTCTTCCATGAAGCGAGAAATATAGTTAGATCAATGCTGCAAGCGCTGCTGTGCAAGACACCGCTAAGGACGAGAGACTGTCATTAAAAATGACGACTGGCTAATATGAACACATTTGCATCGGTAGCTTACCGTATCGGCTGGTATGTTCACATCTCAAAACCTCCAGGAAAGACAGCTGAAAACGCGATCCACGGACACATGCAAAGAGCTCCTCACGCACGGTGTCGAATTTTAGACGTCGTGAAATAGTGTTCTTATGTATGTACGCCGTTTTGCCACGGATAATGACTTCAGTCCGATCAGCATCCTAAGGAAAAGCAAGTAGTACAAGTGGTAGGCAGCTTTTACCTGACTCCGCACTCCGAAACTACGCCGAACAGTAGCATACAGACAATAGATAAGGACGAAATGGTGTATGGGCCGGTGATGGCACAATTATCTGAGTTGACAAGGCGGCAGGGAAACGTTTACAAGCTGGTGGTCTACACGTTGGCAGTATGTGTTAACAAAAGAAAGACAGTGGAATCAACGTCACGCTCGGCTTTTTAAAGAAGATGAATGTTATTAAATCGTAAAACACGCAGTGTAAGGTCTACAGTTCAACCGTTGGCACAGCACGGGCGGACTCAGTAAGGGTCGGAAACGCGGTCCCGCTTGGTTAACAAATTATCACTTTCTAACTACTAGCGACTTCAGCAGGCGTTTTACTACTTGCTGATACTTTCATTTTGAGGTGCTTCGCGGACTGCTGCGATTATTATTCCCAATTAGGTCGAGGTTCGGGTTTTACGGATAGGAATATGGTTCGGGCTTTGGGGTTAGGGATAGGCTTGGGGTTTCGGAAGTCGTTCGGCACCCACATCCTACAAATCCCATCCACGACTTACGTCTGATTTGCACAGTCTTGGGTGGTTCAATGGTAGGGGGCGCTCACCGATCGTTTCTACGGAACTCATTCGTCCCGTTGTACCTTACGGGCTCTCTCTCGATCCCAACCAGCAGCCGCACATCCGAGCATGATATAGGCAGAATGGTATTACCGACAAAGACAAGGGAGACTGGAATGGCTATTTCTGGCTTATTGGCCCGTCGTCAGCCAGTCATACCCAACTCCGAAATGTGGAACACCTGGGGCTTGATCCCGCGACCTGTTGGTTACAAGTGCAACGCCTCTAACTACTGAGCCACAGGCTCGTTGTCTTGCCAGTTGTGATCCGAAATATACAGTGGTAGGGGGACACTCACCGATAGTTTCTACGGAACTTACAGGTCGAGAAATCGAGCCCCAGGTGTTCCACATTTCGTTGTTGGGTATGACTGGTTGACGATGGCCAATAAGCCAGAAATGGTCATCCCAGTCTCCCTTGTCTTTGTCGGTGATACCATTGGGTGGTTCAGTTTCGATGACCTTGACGGGGCAATTATCCTTAGCCTACGTAGAATTGGTTCTATTGGTTGCCTGCAGTGATTTTTTCCATTGTGCACTGCTTACGCTGAGATTTTAGTGCCCACCAAAAAAACAAGCGTATTTACTGCGTCTCTTCCTTAGTTTTCGCACATTCTTAATTGTTTTCCCGCAGCCCCAACCGTAAAGCCCCTTTTACCGCATTTACTATATTGCACGCGCCTGGGCTTTACCATTTCCCACCAGGACCGCGTTTCCGAGCCTTGCCGCGGACTCGACTATGAGGAAAGCTCAAGCGCACTCCTAGCTCCAAGGCGTTGGGACACCTTGTGTGCAAATTATTCCAATCATAGTGGCACTATCTCCACATAAAACACTACTAACATTAGAAAGTGTCCGGACAGTTTCTGTTGCAGTTAAAATACTGCGTAAGGCGCTTCCCTAAACTATGAAGTACGATACTGTCACCCTACAGTACTCATGGAAAGTTTAATCCAACATGTGCTCCAAGTGCTGTCCGCTATTTGGTTTTCGAAGCGACACTCCGCAAACAAAAGTTATGTACACTTTAGGGTAAGGTGATACCATACTAACAGCACAGGTACCAGTCAAAAGCCCATACACGCGTGTTTCGCCGATATTCTGCCGCTGCATGACGCAGCTGCGTGGGACTCGGCTCGTCAGCGGGCTTTTGGCTAGTACCTGTGCTGTTAGTATGGTATCACCTAACCCCGAAGTATACTAATAGCTGCCTATCGGCAGTTAATGAATATTACGCGGTTATTCGCTGTGGCTGATGGACTTCGGCACAAATATTCATACGTAAAATTCTCGGTCTGTGCCTATGGACCTTGAATAAACTGATCTACTCCAAGTTCGTAGATAATTTCTGGGAAAATTAAAAAGTGAAAAGTTAAGTGCACGTTGCCATCGGTATGTCGCAATCAGATTGTATTCTCGGAGGATAGGCATGGTTTTAACTAACCACAAAGGAAGAAATCACGTGTGTGGGGATCACGGGCTTAAGGTGGCCCTCCATGGGTCCTCTTGAACCAATTTATGGGCCTTCCAAGACCTTAATGGAGGCAGTCACGAATGACATGAGCATTGATAGCGGGGCGTCCACAGATCGTGTTACGGAACTCGCTCTATCGCGCCTCGCCAGCAGCCACACAGCGATGTGTAACATAGACAGAATATCATTACATAAAGGGACAAACGATGATCGCTAATAAGCCAGAAACGTCCATTCCAGTATCTCTTGTTTTTTTCGTTAATGTTATTCTGACATGGGTTGATTGTGGAATGGTACTGTGCTGCCGAAACTACAGACTATCACGCAAACCAAAACCGTCACACGTACGAACCACTTGCTACTGCAACAGCTGACAATCAACTCGTCTCCCGGCCTATTGAGGACGGTGCCTGTCTACAAAGTATTCATAGCCGCGCTTCGAACTGAATTACCAATAACAGACCTCCTGCCCAAATGACCGGAAATGAACTCTCGTGTGACCTCACGAAAGTTTCGATCATAATCACGTCCTCCCGTAGGCTCCAGCCGCTGCGCCATCATCTCCCGTGTGCAGAATTTAGGTCTGAGTGCAGGTCTGTCTGGCGCGGTGTCGGGCCTTAATGACAAAAGTCGACC
>CACRXP010000097.1:70265-102697 GCA_902702965.1 Spirometra erinaceieuropaei
TCGAAGCCGAGTCAACAGCGTTTTGTGACATAAAGAAAGGCTGTGGACCTTGACGCAGTTAAGCGATTTTTTGTTTCAGCCAACTAATGATAAAACTGGCATCACCTCCTCGTGGTTCACAATGCATCATTCGGTTTGACTTTTGCGTATCTCCCAGAAGACCTCACAGGCAGTCACACATGAGAAAGGATAAATAATCCGGAAATAGTGACTCGAGTGGTTACTTGTGACTCTTACGTTTTTATAAGCCGGTCACATTCACTAGCTAAACTGGTACAAATTCAATCATTTAGGTCAGATCTCATAAGGGCTTCTTACGTGGTTTTGAGAATGTCCAGTCGCCGCCGATAATCTCCGAGCACTAAATTCGGCGTGTTATTCTAACTAATTAACTACTCAGTCAAGGTTCGATTTCCTGTTTTATTTGTCTCGTATAAAAGCAATACTACAATTGGTTAAAATCATGCAGGTAGATTTACAGCTTACAAATAAGCATTTATATTCCATTACACAACTAATATGAATATTATTTGCTTCCGGAACTGTAAACAAAAATACATAATTCTCCTTTTAATGTAGATGTTGGATTCGATATTTACGGCATGCTAGATGCGATGCTCAGAACGGCGTGTCCTTGCTGCTGGATACTGTGACTGTCTGAAAAAACCATACGCTGCCCCTTCATAAACGTAGACTCAAAGCATTTTAAGGGGAGATGGTAGGAGACTTCATTTGACCGCCCTTGCAACACTTTTCGCTCCCATTTTGGACAGAACTGGGAACACATGGCAATTGTAGATGAGATTAAAGTATTCACCTCAAAAGTGTGAGCGAAATACGGTTGCTGGAGGTAGACACCCAGAAATTCTTGGGGGTATCTTGGTTACGGCTTCGCTTAAAACGTCGTTCCGATGCTTCAATGTAGCCAATTCCGCAATGTCAACCCTTTACATTGTCAAGCGGGCTTTCTCTCCCTAAATGAGGACTGTTTCGCTAGAGTCTTTGGGGCGTTTTTGCAGCCGCATTTAGAGTTCTTTACTTTAACGTGGAAATCGTGGACCGTTGGAGACCTCGGCATCCTTAAGAAAGTTCAAAGTCAGCCAACCAAACTCTTCAGTGGACAGGACTCAATTCCCTACAAACACGGTTATCCAATCTTGGTCATTTTAGTCTGAGGCACAGACAGTTAAGAGGCGACTTGATACAAACATACCGTATTATGCGCGGTCAGGACTGGTGTCTTTTACCTGCTGACTTCTTTGAGTTAGCAACCACAGCGAGCCTCCGAGGTCAACCACCCAATCTAAGTGTGACTGGCGCCAGGCTGGCCACACGAAAGTTCTTCCTTACCAACAGAGTGGTCGAAACTTGGAATGCTCTGCCTGCAGACATTGTCATGTAACATCCTTCGAAGTTTTTAAGCGAAAGTCGGATCGCTATACCACCACACATCACAACTTTAGCCGACAGATAGTGTCTTAGCGATCGGTTTTAGCAGTTTACTAGTACTGTAATATTACTGACTGTATTTCAGTAACGTCTATTTTTGTTTATTAGTGTCCCGCGTCCTTTGAATGTGAATACTGACATTTACTTCGTCTCCCCCAGATAACTGAGATCGGCACAGTTATGAATGAGCTGACTATTGTAAGGCGCATTTAATAATGATAGTGTTTTTACTACTTGGAAAAATGCATTTATCTGCTCGGTTTCAGACGGATGTCTGTAGCAGTTTGATGTTTCCATTGTCCATTTTTTCATATTATTCGCTTTCTTGTAAGAAACAGGGAGTTCTCTCAAATAAACTGAACTGGACTGAAAACTTGAGAATAGTCACCTTTTAATTTTGGATTGCGTCAGAGTAGTAAATATACCCAAGGCAAGTAATATTGTGTCATTTCGCACGCTGCTCTCATTTTTTTTCAAGGAACACATTTAGCGTCATCATTCTGCTTGACATACTACATCTCCTCTCATCCGCATAAAACGTTTACTGTACACGACAACAGAAAAGGTGGGTAAGTTAAATTAACAATTAAGTATTTTCGTCAGAAGATATCATGGAGGCTTTGTTAAGCTGAGTGGAAATAAAACGGTTTATGGAAGTGCCACAGCGTTCCATTCATTTAGAAATGGGAAGTTTTAGTTTTCAGCACGAAAAAACACTGGGGTAGGAGTGAAAGCTACCATATTTGTTCTAGATTTATGCATGAACTTTTAAATAGCCAAAATAACGACAGTTTTGACTGTCAGAAGAAGAAGAAGAAGAAGAAGAGGCGTTCACTGGGAGGGGTTTACTGGAAGTCTGACGTTTCAAATATTTGGTTCGTTTACCCATCTTCAGATACTGGGAAGTCCCGTGCACAAGTCCTATTATAATGGCACCCTTTGTTCAATGCTTGGCTCGTCAACGCCGCCTGTGTGGCTGATGTCACCGTGACCTGAATCGCCCCCATTGGTCGCGGAGATGACTGACGGCCCCGATTGTCGCGCGCCTTGACTATCCCCCGCTAAGAAGGTTCGTAAAGTCAGATAGGGGGGAGGCAAATTGATGTGTCGGTTGACAGAGCAGTCGGTGGAACGCCAGGCTTCTTGCACTTGCCTTTCTGTATGATCACCGCCACGGACCACAATCTCAACGGCGTCAAAGTTGAAGATGTGTCCCACTTGCGCGGCATGGGTTGCTACCTCCGACTTTGGGTCCCACCTTCGCACGGCCAACTTATGCTCGTGCATTCGCGCTTGCAACCGCCAAAAGATCCGATCCCCCAGCAAGATATGCCGGTCGTTGTCTACCGACTTCAATGCGGCTGCGGAAGGTGCAAATACGTCAGCGAAACCGGCCGACGACTGCAAACGCGAATGCACGAGCGTAAGTTGGTCGTGCGAATGTTGGACCCAAAGTCGGAGGTAGCAACCCATGCCGCGCAAATGGGACACACCTTCAACTTTGACGCCGTTGAGATTGTGGGCCGTGGCGATGACCATACAGAAAGGCAAATGCCGGCAGTCTTTCTATTTGCATAGTCAGTAAATTTTCTAAATGGTTCATTACGGACTTACACGGTCTTTGCAGAGATAGACTGACACATTCGAAAGTCTGTGTGCTTTTCGTCGTGATCTTAATTCACGGTGGTACTGCAAATTTGAGATCTAATGTGCGCACCCGCCCCTCCTTCCCCCTCATTGAGCATAGGACACTGGGTGGTGGGGACCGATGACCCTTCCTTAGGATAAACTCTATGGCTGTTTTAAATTAAACTAATGAGCAATCTGATAACCCGAAACAACACTTCCGTTGTCCTCGCCGGCGTTCTGTCTTTATCAGATTTTCGAGGGACCTTGTTCGGCACCGTTTGCGTTTTACTTCTTTTATTACTGATTTAAAGTGTATTCTTACGGATTTCGACGAATATGCATCAACTTCTCTTGGCAGCGAAATGTGCATTTGTTGCTGGGTTTCGTTAGTGCAGAAAAGCATTGCTCCTTGTCAAGCGAGTACATTATAATACTGTGCCTGGCAGCACAAAATTATCCCAATGTTTTCGAAATCCCCTTATGGCTGTTTTTGGTTGCGCCGCCAGTTTTTCTGAACAAACAGAATGAGTCTTGATGGAAATCAGACAAGTTTGCGAAATATATATGAATGCCGAAGACTGCATTCAAAACCGAGAAGATTATTGCTTAGCATTCAATTTGAAATTCGCTTTTTTAAATATCAACTGAAATATTTTGCCAAAATTGTTTTGACCATTGTCTTACTGTTACTACTTTAATGTTCATTAAAAATCAAAAGTTGATACAACGTTTTCTACGACTGTCTTGGCACATTAGGCAACTAATATCCGCAGCAGGTAAACGTACGACAGAATTGTGGATTCTCTTCTGCTGTCTGTGAGTTATTGAAATGGCAGAGAACTTCATCTCCCTCGTACAATTCTATCTAAATAAAGGATCAGTAGGTCTCTGTCAGACTGGGGTTGACGGGCTAAATAAACAAATCTTCAGAAAATTTACGCCGCAGCATTACCTAACTTTGCAGTAATTTATCAAAGCTCGCCCGGTAATGATTGGATATGTAGACCTCAAAATATGTTATTATGATATGCCTAATTATTTGATTTAGAAAGGCACGCTGCGCCAGTATCAATTTTACGGCGGGATTTTTTGGTGAGGATTATGCCTTAGGTTTGGCATTCGGGTTTGCGGTTAGGCTGACATTAAAGTTTATGATTTAGTTCTGGCGCCTGGATTTTGCGGTTAGACTTGCCACTTTAAGTTAGGATTAATGCTAGGGTTTACTCGAAAGTTCTGGTTTGATTTCGGCGTTGAGTAGGGTTTTTGCTTTTAGATTTGGTCGACTTCGCTTATATGACTGGCTTAACTGTGAGAGCTAGGTAAAAGTTTAGGGTTGAGGTTAGAATTACGGTCAGGTTGATGGTCAAGTTTAATTGCCTTGAACTGTCGAACCCAGTCCGACGTTTTCTAACCAGTTTCTTCGGACCACCTGTTTTCCGCCCGTTTACCCTACCATAGTTCTCATCTTGCCTGTTCCAATACTCCGTTGGCGATATGAAGCAAGTACGCGGCAGAAACGCTAATTTTTTTATTTCTCTACACCAATTTCTATAATTGACGAGTCCATCCGCCCCGATGAGGAAACTAATATCTACATCTCTCCCGTATTTCGGAAGTATCTGGGTTATGTTTTCTCCGTGGGCTAAGATATTCAATCCCTCTCACCCGGCCAGTTTAGTTTGATAGTTTTCTGCAAACCGCTTTAAATCCTTGTTCACGAAAAGATATTAAATTGTCACTCCGGACATCGGGTAATGTCCTAACATTCTAGTGGTCTTATGCTTATGTACGCACCAGTTAAGTCCCTAAATATGCTCTCGAAGTTTCATTGCCAGTCAAAGTGGTTATTGAGTTAAACTTCAACATCTGCATTATTCGGGAGATAAATTAACTACGCAGCTTAATGATTAACATTTCAGATTATGTGAAGCCGAGGGGTCGACGTCGTGGAGATAATTCTATATTAGACGCCAACATCTCGTAGGGATGTCGACGTCCAGAATACATCTGTTGGATAAAGTCACATTTACAGCAGGACATCACAAAAAAGTGTAAACCTGACATTTGAGTGGATGCAGAATTTTCGAAAAATTTTAAAACATGCTAAACGAAATCGATATGCTAGAACCATGCAAAAGATTCGCTGATCAGTTCTTCCGATTGCGTTATTATATCAAATGTCAGAAACAGATTTTTCAAAACCTGTGACATGCTTGCTTTCTGATACAGAAAGTGTTCCACAGATATCACAATTCAGTTGTGCTATTTAACATTAATCATTCGTATTGAATCAATTCGGCCCAACGTTTTTTCTTTAGAAGAAATTCACTATGGTCTGTAATTCTAACCCCTACAGTTATTTAACTGGGATGCATGTACTTACCGAAAAATTGGTCTGGCCCACAAATGCAGCAAATATGATGTTGACTTCGTCATATCCTCCCATAAACCGGGAGAGTGGTAACGATACCTCGGGCATAACGGTCCCTGAAATAACAACGTATGCGTTTAATGCTCATTAGGACTTCAAGTCATAGTTTAAGCAACAAAACTACTACAGCCACAAGTTCCACTTTCGGCTTGCTTGAATTTTACATTCTTCATAATTCAGACGAATTTTGTGAAAAGGCAATAGATTTAATGACAAAAAGCTGTTCTTACCTGTCATGGGTGTTGGAAAGACGCAGTCAGGAGCAAAAAATGTGGAGTGATAACTAATGTCCTCTATTGTTAACATCGTATGATTGGTCACGGAGGAAAGCCTTATTTCCGTTAAAAATCCTTCAGAATCTGAAAGTTGATTTGAAATTTGTTATTCATGAAAAAAATAAGCTTTTAATGAGAGAAGTATTCGACAAGGCGTAAGAATCCGTAATAAGCGATTTGTTTGAATAGTGTGTATAACTTTGCTTGTCCCACCGATTTTTCACTAAGGTCTGCGTATGCAACAAATAATAGCCAAATTCAATAAAGCAAACACCTTGAATTGGTAATCACTGACACATAAGTCTGTCATTTCAGAAAGCTAGCAGCACGTAAACTACGTTGACGGGTGAAGGCGGCTCTGCCCGTTATTTTACAAATTTACTTGTAAATATATGTTAAAAGTTTAGGTACATCCGACCGTTGCGTTTTTTGAACACGTGCCTCCCAAATAGTTCGAGTCATCAAACGAGCTGCTGTTCTGACAAAAGATTGCAACATTTTAGCAGAGGGAAATAAAAATAGGAAAATTTTGTATTTCAAGCGGTTATGGCTTTTTCCGTATTTTTTTAACTTTCATAATCATCAGAAATATAGTTGACGTTAATATGTTGGGAGAACCGCCTGAGACATCCTTAGCATTTAAAGTTAGTAAAGTTGCAAAGAGTGCATACCATTTGTAAAGGAGCACGGTTCTCCAACTTTGTCACCAAGTAAGAAGCATGATCCATCAGTAATGTTTAATTCTTCGCCATCAAGATATACTGACTATAAGGAGAAAAGAAGCCTTAATACCAGGTGTGTATCATTTACTCTCATAATATGGCCTAACTCAAGAAACGCTTGTGTTTACAGCTGATGTATATTCCAGAAGATTTTTTTTTCGAAACCATAATGGCGACATACTGCAACCATGATATATCTCGATTTGTATGTTGGACTGTACAGAAAGTCAAACGACCTGTATATGATGATGATGTCGAAGTTAATTAGATCCTAATAACTCAATATACGTGTTCCTCATGCTGCTCAAGTCTGATTACTTAAAGCTACCTTCACAAGTACAGCAACTCTGACCGTTTACGATAGTCCAATCACATTCCCCCGGTCTCCGCTGAAGGAATTATTAATTTGATTGCTTATTAATAAGCTTATGCTTTTGCTTGAATATTTTCGTTCTTCAAAAATGCGCAAAGAAATTTGCACGACGCACTAACCTCCTTAAAGAGCCTGTTTCTTGGGACGCATTCCCTCAACGCCATTGCCTGTTCTTGCTGCTTCTTTTACGATAATTGACGAAAATTTAACCTTCATTTAAATGGAAGATAACTGACAGCATATCTGTATTCGAAAAGTTTCCCTCGATAGTATGACCCTAATGCACATGTACATACAACTTGTTTCTATTTTTGCGTCTACTTCCCCAGTGCTCCTATTTGTAAACATGTCATTTGATGCTCTTTTGGATTTCATAACTGTCACTTTATCTATACATGCGAATAGGTTTCGAGGTCGGCATGTCATAAGCTCCTGACCGCAGTCCATGTCACTTTGTAAACCTACTTATTTATTTGCACTTCTGATCCACAGCGAACAAGATCCTCTCAGATCGACTGTAATTTATCACCATCTGTTCTGCCGATGCCAGCAATAAACGTTTATGCTGCGTGCATTGCCTTTTGTATCCTCTTTTATATCTAGTTCCTCACATTCGGAATTTAGTATTAGATATTATGTGGTTTATAGCGTAACTGATTTTTGCAACTGATGTACACTACAGAGTGCATGATTATTAATAACATATTAACGTTGTGCTTGCCGGTTCATTGTCGGTTATATAACGTAGAATGGGCGAAGGACCGCTGGTTTCAGTGACCACCGACGACCCCCATTTGACTGAGGGTCCTCCGTCTACAATAATTAAAAGGGGCAAAGGAAACATAAACAATTCAACGATCAAATCTAAGTAAGCATTTTTCTCTGCTTCACCATCGATATTAGCGCAGTCCGGTTTTTTACAGCATGCATGCAATTAAGCATGAACATTGTCTTGGATAGAATTACCGCGTGAAGTTTTATTATAAACTATCGGTCTTTCCGAAATGATACAACAGTTAAGTGATTGCAGCGAACACGCTCCTTAGAAGAGCTATCTAGGAACTACCAATAACAGGCAAAATACACCAAGTTACTGTTGGAAAGCAAGTTATTTCCAGTGCTTCTGAACATGCCGCAAGCATATTACGGTTCTCCTGGGAATGATGACTTAGGAGGAAGTTTCGATTGGTGATTTGTCGGGTATTTCACGCCGAAAAACGTCCCTCCAAAGGACTTCCGTCTCGGAAGTACGCCACTCTTTTACAACTGTTATCTGGCACTTTCCATTTCGTTTCTTTCGACACACCCCGTTTATCATTTCTTTTTTCGAAAAGATTAGCGGCAATTCAAAAATGATTCCTTGTCTGCAATGGACATCAAATCTTTAAATTTAGGGCCTCTGCAGTGACTGGATGGGATAAAGCACGCATTATTCCACATACTCTTCAAGAAGTTCCCGTCATCAGCGTGTATTTAGTTCCTTTAAGCCAACGCCAAATCCTTAGTAAGGACAGCAGCAGGGCTTAAGCCCATGGTTTTTGCTGCCGTTAGAAAACCTTTTTGGACTCATCCACTGCTACCTTTTAAAGGTGTCATACATACTTCCGACCAGGTTCTAAACCCATTTTATTGAGGTTTGACAGAAAATATGGCAAAATTGCCGTTAAGCATGCGCGACATTTACGGACAATCCTGGATCCAGTGTGACCGGTTCTTCAATTTCTCTACCAAGATTATATATCGTGGGCTTGATGGTCGCGTATTAGTATTGCCACTCTGAACGCATTGCTCTTAGAAAATTCCCCGAAGCTACAGTAAATCTCTTCCGGATGAGATGGGGAAATGGCACATGACATTATTTAGTCACAGCGTTTTACAGGGTTTGAAAGATGTATTTGAGTTTGTACGGACATCGAAATTCACTGGGAAATATATCTTACGTGGCCACCTTTTGCGTAGTGCGGTTTTGGGAGTAGCCGACAAGAAACTGATTTAGAGAACGGCATTCTCGTGTAACTAAAATAGTTTGGGACGATGCAGCACAATAATTAACATTACAGCCTCACTATAATTCTCTTTTATGATGTAAGTACATTTCATAACTGCCTGATAAAATGCAATACGATAGGTAAGATGCTCTAAACGTATTTAAACTCACTCTTTCCCACACGTGAAGCGTGAAGAACATTTCAACAATTCCATTTTTATTGAAAATTTGTCTGCCGACTAAGGGCTGGATTTATGCGGTTGAGTTGTTTTCACTGTTAGGCATTAAATATTTAAAAAATAAGACTGCCTCTCTTCTACCCCAACCGGACTTCGGCCATGCGGTTGTTGAAACTCGCCGGATTTCGCCGTGTCTAATTTGAAGTAGCATAAGCAAATTCAGCATGCTTTTGGCAACTCCCGTATAACGACATTAGCCGGCCCACGTCGGTTCTAAGCGGTTTTACTGGTACCAATAAATTCTGCTGTCTTGCCTGCTTTGAATTCATTCCGGGAAATATTGCTTCAGGTTTTAATTTTATCTCGCTCAAAGTGACGAGTAAGGCAAAGAAATGAAAGCACTGCATAATTCTCTAAGAGGGAGAGTATAAACTCAAAAAGATTATTGAACTGGCACTGATCATTGAAGTGTCAATGCATGCTAGGTGGGTTCACGTCGCACAGTAGTAGTGTAACAAATAGGAGTGGTTATTTGAAAACAATACTCTTGCATGGCTGTGGCTTAGACAGTGGTGCTTTAATTAAACCGGACTGTCTTTTTAACGCCTGTCTTTTCTATATCTGCAGTCCACTTCAACGTCCAGAACTGGCAATCTAGTACTAAACTAAAAAGTTGCCAAATAATTTTGAGCTAAATCGCACGAAGTGTATTTCAGTAGTTATCATTTCTCAGAAACTTTTTTGGGGCACAGTCAAGAGTTTACTGATTTTACGAGTAGACTATACATACGGCGACAAGTTGGATAACCATTTTTGTGTGTTTTCACAATAATGACACTTCCGAGCAAATCATATAGGATGTCTGTTTAGGGCGACATACATGAATATATTGTATAATCCGCCACAATGACAGCACTGGTAATTGGTAAATGCATGTGTATTGGCGACCTTTGCCAACTGCATGAAACGTATGTGGGAAGTTCGACCTACTTGCATCTCCGAGCGTTGACCATTGATATTCTCATATATGCTACATTTTGAAATTCTAGCTTTTTATTCCTGTTAGAAATGAAAGCGCAACAATTGGCCTGAGTTCACTTAATAAAATGCATGAATAACTATGCATGATTTCACGGCAATTCCAAAGAATAGGGAGATCGCAAAAACATAAGGCAAAACTTACGACTGAAGCATTTCCCGATCAGTGGGAAAATAAGTAACAAAGCAGCCAACTGAGCGCTTGTCATCTGATAGACTGAGAATGGCAGCTGGAGTGCATATTTATACAACAGAAATGGTCCCTCTACGATGATTGGATAACGTTTAATCCTCAAAAGTTCACTGAATTTTTAAGTGATTGCACATTTGACCACAAAAAAGAAATCGCTTTCCAAAATTTACCCAAGAATTATTATCCCGCCCCAGAAGTGCTTCGTATAGCTTTTAGTGCATCCCATGAAATCGAAAGTTCTCAAAATAGATATATATATATATAGTATATTATTTAGCATTCTGGTAACAGCGGTAAAATTTGGATTCCAAGACAAGTATCTCGCCGATATTGCTCCTCTACAGGGATAGTTGCAAACCGCTATCTTTGGGTAACTCACCCGTAACAAACTTTTTCAGGCTTGGTCAGAAAGTTTATATGAACACATGAGGCGAAGTTAATCAGTCTCAGCAGGAAATCGTAAAAATACATGCTTAGATCTCCACCTAATACCAGAGCTGACCGGAAAGTGAGTCGTGAGGGCGGCGTACGCCACCGACTGCCCGTAGTTGGTTTGCGATCATTTTGTGTTTGTAGCACAGAAGCTGACGAATTGCGACTCAGCTAGTCACAGTAAAGTTTAAAAAGTAAGCTAAAATATTAATACTTAATTATTTAACTCAATCTAGCACGTAAATTTCTGTTGAGAGCAAAAAGCCGAGGTATTTAGAACAGCGAACACAGTTCTGCACTAGTTAGCATTTTCAGTCGTAATCTACGGAGTACCGTACTCGTATCTTTATGGTAGAGCATTGAGCTTTGCAGTCAATGAACAAAGCGCCCGGGCACAAATCACAGGTTACTAGGCCGCCGTGGACTCGGCATGAAAAGCCACAAATGAAGGAAATGACATTTTCAATGTCTTTTATCTGCATCATTATACCTTCGTCCACACATATATATATATGAATAACGGAGGTAGTATGCATTCCGAGACGATATAATAAATGGAGAAGACTCGTCGGAAAATCGGGATATACTTGTGAATTTTCAAGTCGGTTACACCAACTCGTCGGCAGACGAAGGAAAACGTTTTAAGAAGCTAATCGCACTAAGGAGCTAGGGGGACATCGAGGTTACATCGACAAAACAGACGTCATGTGTGGAGGTGAAGAACGTGTTTGGATAGGTGACGAACGGTTAGGAAGATGTTAAGGGTTTCTCCAATGGTTTACTCTGTTGGTGGAGGTGCTGAATCCGGGATATTCTACATGGTCACACACGGATTAGCAGCTGGTGTCTTAGGATCGGCGCAAGCCAATGAAACGTGAACGCAAACCGTCGCAGTGAGCGTCCGATTCGACATGGCGTTCGATGCTGTAGTTATTAGATGCCAAGCTTCGAGAAAGTCTCGCGCCTGTTTGGTGTTAGCACTAGCAATCACTTCAGTCCTCTCCCAGTTGAAGCGGTGATCACAATCAAGAGCGCGCGCATACACGAGATATACATGCAGAATGCTATTACCGACAAAAAACATAGAGATTGGAATGTCATTTCTGGCTTATTGGCTGTCGTAAGCCAGTCAACCCAACCCCGAAGTTTGGAACACCCGAGGTTCGAACTCGCGACCGACAGGACAACGGGCCCGTGGCCCAGTGGTCAGAGGAGTTGGACTTCTAACTAACAGGCCGTGAGTTCAAGCCTCGGGTGTTTCACACTTCAGAGTTAGATATGACTGGCTGACGACGGCCAATAAGCCAGAAATGGCCATTTCAGTCACCTTTTTCTTTGTCGGTAATGAAATTCTGCCTATATTATGCGCCGCTGTGCGGTTGCTGGTTGGACTCAAGAGAGAGCCGCAAGACACAACGGTACGAGTGAGTCTATCTTGTCTTTGTCGACAATACTACTCTGAATATAGTTAAACATACAGTATATGGGCTAAAACACGAAATGTTGACCGAGTTGCTGAAGTGCGTTTTCCACTCGAAGAATTATTTAAGTAGGTTTGTAAAATTAATAATTGTGCAGCATAATCTCGTGGTAATCCATTTACCTCAGGATGACGGCATTCAAAATATCTCCCTTTCGGTCGTCAGCAAAAAATCCATTCTGTAAAAACGACCAATTAATTATTGCCATTTTTTATCTTCAATTTTCGTTGCCCTTACATATTCAAATATATCTAATAGAAAACATGCATACAGATATTTATTCTTTCACTCATTCAGTGGAAAGTTATGCCTTCTTCAAATTCTATATTTAAAGGAAGGGAACAATGCGGTTTTTAAAAAAGTTCCTCATTCTAGAACACTTTTTAACCCGACCCGCCTTTGCACTTGCATTTAAGGTTTCTAAGATTCAAGCTAGAAGCTATATACAGTGAGTGACCGACCCCATGAAAGGTTCACCGAAATTATGAAATGCCCTTTTCACCGGGGGGATTACTTAAACGGGGTTATAATAGTGGGTATTTTGCTTTATAATCTTATAGTAAATGAAGAAGTAGAGGGGTTGAGAACCGAGACATCTTGTTTGTCGTCCTGAGCTTTTGGACCCATGCGGTGGTCCATCGTCAGAGATAGTAGCAGCAAAAGAACGAGCGCAGTTATAGGGTATGTAGGCCAATCATCGACCGACTGCGCACGACTGCAGGTGACTTCGCAGGGCTCTGCACGCCGCCGCCAAATCGATAAATTTGTTGCCTGAGTTCTCATCTGAGGCCTAGGCTTAAATCAATTCTCGGCCCGTATTGTTTCCGGCGTGGACGACTATTTTGGTGGCTGTGATGTTAAAACCGTGACCTATTTCATAGGCGTAGGCGGCCACTTGTGATAATGTGTCGCCTCGTCGCACATACAGTGCGTGACCTATCTCATGAAATTTTGGCTGAAATTCTGAAATGCGTTTTTGATTAGGAAGGATTACTTGGTCGCGGTTGTGATACTGATTATCTTAAGGCATACCCTTATAACATTTTGGACTCGACGGAATGTCGGCCTTTAAATGCACCTCTTTTCAATCTTCTGTAGAAAGCGTGCTTGGTAAAAAATGACTACTTAAGTAGCATGCATTTTTCCCATTGATTTTCGATGGTTTTGCATAATCAAATATATTTTATAGAAACCACAAACAAAAATATGCTTTCTTTTAGACAATCAATAGAGAATCACGTCTTCTTTATATTTTATACTTAAGGAAGGAGTATAATTAGGTTTTAAAAAAGTTTTCTAATTGCCGAAAAATTTGGAGCCTGATCATTCGTTGCATTAGCGCTTAGTGATTAAACTCTACGAGGTGCATGCGTTCCGCGTAAAGAAAATCCCACATTTTTCTATGTCATTAAAGAGATATCATACAGGGTCCATTAAATTTTGCAATGGATGCGGCCCATGTTGTACATTTCATGAGGAGCAGTGGTAAACGGCCAGGCACGATGCTATGTGACTGGACATATCGCGATCTTAAAAAGTCTCATGATTATAAACTTTTTAAAACCTAATTATACTCCTTTCTCAAGTATAAAATATTAATAAGACGTGATTCTCTATTGATTGATTAAAAGAAAGCATAGTTTTGTTTGTTGTTTCTATAAAATATATTTGAATTTGCGGGACCATCGAAAATAAATGGGAAAAATGCATGCTACTTAAGTAGTCATTTTTTACCGAGCACGCTTTCTACAGAATATTGAAAAGAAGTGCATTTAAAAGCCGAAATTCTGCCGAGTCCAAAATATTATAAGGGTATGCCTTAAAATAATCAGTATCACAACCGCGACCAAGTAATCCTTCCTGATCGAAAGCGCATTTCAGAATTTTAGCTAACATTTCATGAGATAGGTCACGCACTGTACGTCCATGCGAGCATGCGTCCAGTCTAGCCTGTGTAGTTACGATGACGGTTTTGACACTGGATGCAAAAGGACAATAAACAAAGTGTTCCATTGTTCTCACACTCGAAATTTCGCCTTCAATCTAATGATATTTTGGACTCGCCAGGGTGTTGACTTTTGAATGCACTCCTTTTCGACATCTTGCAGAAGCATGTATTTTTCACACTGATTTTCAACAATCTTTTAAATTCCAATATATTTTATACAAATGTGCTTTCTTTTATTCGTTTTGTAGAATAGCGCGCTGTCTTCACGTTTTATACTCAGGGAAATGATATATTTTTGCTTTTTTAAATTTTTTTATCATGAGATTATTTAAGACTGTGCAATGTCTATTCGTACATCATCGTGCGCCTCCGTTTACCAATGTTCCTCATTAAGCGTTTCACGTTGCCTCCATCCGTTGCAAAAGTTTGGAATTCTATACGTTATTTTCTTAAAGACGTAAAGGAATATACTATTTTCCTAACGCGGAAAGCATACACCTCGTAGACTGAGATTGCTCAACGCTAATGCAATGGTTGATCTGGCTCAAAAATATTCGGGAATTTCAAAAACCAATTTAAAGCCTAAATATATCATATAACACGTGAAGACAATGTGATTTCTACCAGACGAGTAAAAGAAAACTAATTTTGTGCTTTTTTTCTTCAAACTAGATTTGAAACTAGAAACCGTCGAAAATCAATTTGAAAAATTCATATCGCTTATGTAGTCATCGGTTGAGGATTGCGGTTTTACAGGAGGTTTAAAAGAAGTACATTCAAAAGCCAGCATCCCAGCCAGTCAGAAATATTATGGGATTATGCAGTTAGACAGTCAATATAACAATCTCGCCTAAGTCATCCATTCCCGTCGAATTTCGTACCATATTTTATAATATTGGTTGCTCATAATACATTTCTATGTATTTGTAAAAGGAGATCATATAAGGCTTTTTCTAAATTTTGCAGTAGATTTAAGCCATATTGTAGGCTTTACGAGAAACAATAGTAAATACGGAGACACGAAATTTTAAGAAAGGGCATTTGACGGTCTTAAATGTCATAGTTGGAAACTTTTTAAAACCGAATCATACCCTTTATTCTAGTATAAAATTTGAAGAAGACGTAAGTTTCTACTAAATGAGAAGACTAAAGAATATTTTCAGGCATGGTTTCAATGAAATATATTTTTATTTATAAAAGCTCCGAAAATCGATAAAAAAAATTCATACTAAATAAGCAGTCATTTTTTATAGAGTGTAGTCTCAGGCGGCCAAAACGAAATTCGTTCTATGGCTGGCATCCTGAAGTAGATAAATTATTATAAGATTATGCCGCACGATGAGTAATATTACAGCTTTACTTAAGCAATCTTCTCGAGTGTTAATCACATTTCCGGATTCCGGTTAGCAAGTTGTGTGTTAGCCTGCATATATGTGTAAATGTATATATGCATGTTTATATATGGGCAGAATAGTGTCGTAGACAAAGGCAGAGGAGACTGCAATGACCATTTCTGTCTTGTTAGCCGTAATCCGCCCATCCCATCCGTCTTTGAGAACTGCCCTTCTTTCAAGTACAAAATTTAAAGAAGACATAATTTTCTACCAAATGAGAAAACGAACAAATGATTTTATGCATGTTTTCTCTGAAATGTATTTGAATCTATAAGGGCATCGAGTATCAATGTTAATACTTCATACCAATATGTAGGCATTTTTCGCAGATTGTAGTGTCAGGCCAACGAAAAGAAGTTCATTCAAAAGCTGGCATCCTGAGGTAACGGAATTATCTTTAGATTATGCCGCTTGGTGATTAATATTAAAGCACTAAATAAGTAACCATTTCGAGCGGAAAACGCCTTTCAGAATCTCATGATCTAGCACATCTACTGTATATGCTGCCTACAACAGATCATAAATTTCCATTCTTTGTGCCAAAGTTGAGCTGCAATGGGAAAAGTGATCTTTTTTAAATGTAAGAGCAAGCTAAGAGTATTTAAATCGCGGAATCATTTGTAGCTCCATTTCGAAGATAGAATGTGCTGAGCATTAGGGCAAACTTAATTTTGTAGACTGCAGTCAACAATTCACGATTACGTGGTGGAAGTATTGCAAGCGTTTGGCAGAAGTCTAGAAAAGGAGCAGTTCCAAGGGGGGCAGAAAAACGAATGTAATGCAAGACAGTGTGTTGTCAAGACGTGTGTTTCACCTGGTCTGACAGCTGTCTGTACGTGATGAGGGAGCTAGGAGCTCGTGCCTGTCTGCTATTGGATGTCGCATTTGAGAGCTGAAGGCGAGAAAGTGTGCAAACGCAGATCTCATGTTTATCGATTGCGCGCCCGTGGATAAATTAACGTGGGTGACATCTGGTGTGCTCGTGAATAGAACGCACGCTGGAAAGCAACCAGGCTTTGTGCGGCACATTGGGAAGTACGACGTCTTAGAGTAGAAAAAGTGAGCCGGGACGAAAGTGGTGGTGGTGGTGGTGGCGGCGGCGGTGGTGATAGTAGTAGTGGTGGTATGTTCATCCTGACTGAAAATCTACTCACAATCTGCTCCCAGGTGCTGTGCAAACTGGAAATGGGTGCCTCCGAATAAAACTAGCGACGTTTGTTTACACTATTAGAGGCTGTTATTTAGTGAGAGATAAAGAAGCTATGGGTAGCTGGCTGTGGGCCAAATAGAGACGTTTTTGCAGAAATTCAGTGTGACAGCATCCAGTCTGCAAAGTAATCTAATTTGTCAGGCTAAAGTGCGGCGTCTGCACTGGGAACAAAGCAAAATTAAATTTTTCTTTGCTTACGCTATTGTCATGCATGGACCAAGACTTGGCTTGAAACGCTTGGGTTTACCTAGAGCAACTTTGAGTATATTGGGTATTTGTAAGCCGGGGATGAAGAAGCGGGATTGCAGCAGAGTGAAGTAGGGAATCCGCTTCCTCTTTAGAGAGAATGAATGAAAAGGACTAGGAAAAAGAGGATTAAAAGTTTGCAATAGGAAGCAAACAGGCAGGCATGCATTTTGGAGAAGCACAACGCATTACGAAAAGGTTCGGCCAGTTAGATGGGGAGGGAGTGTAAGAGCCATTTCATTTAAACTAAACGAGCCGCATTCGCAAATCTGCGCTATTTCGTGCCCTTTGCAAACACCCAATAACCTATCGCGAAACAACAAGCAATCTGGTGACTATGTTAATTTTGAGCATAACATAAAATATTTTCGTATAGTCTGGTTTCCACTGGTTGGCAACTCAGAAACCGAAAGGCAGAAGATTACCAGTCTTGGCAATATCACAGTTTTTATGTGATCATCCCGTTGTGCATTCAAAATCGTAGAACAAAGCCTTAAAGTGAGTTAATATTGAGAAAATGGTTCCAATAAAAAAGGAAGAGGATTTTTTGTTAATAGCAGAAAGCGTATGCTTATTTTTCGCGAAAGCAGAAAAACCGACCAAAACGTTTTAATTTTTAACTTGACTTTTCCTTGGTGAATGGCAAGTCTGCTACCTAACTACCATGTCAAATTGCTTTTAAAGATATACCTTATAAGAGGAAAGTGTTCAATGGGTCCACAGCATAGTTATTGCCGACTTTTTTTTCTTAGAAATGAGGTTTCATGTCTTAGTAAATCTATAAACAGAATAAAGGATTCCCTGCATTATGGAAAAAATACAAGCACTTGCTGCTTCGATAAATGTTTTAAAGAAATGCTTAATTGTCAATGTTTTGTAAAACCGGCAGTTGATGTCTGCACGTGCTAATGCTGCTCTGGAAATCGGGTCAGCACATCGCCAGGCAAAGTATGACGGTAGAGCGCTCCTACGAAGTTTGTGTGCGTGATCACTGATCTGTCGATTCCGTCTGTCTCATCCAATCTAAAAATTAATGAAACCGGTGATTAGTAAGAAAGGGACAAATTTGAATTCTCCTCAACTCTTGCGCGAGCAAATGCGTTTTCGTTTTAACTGCGGCCAACGCAAAAATTGGCAGCTAGCAACCTGCAGCTCCAGGGAAATGTGGGAAGGTTCATTCCTGTCCGACAATCACGTCAGATCGGTGCACGCCACATTCTCATCTGACTAAATGCTCCCAATTTCAGTCGGCCTGACGCGAGCCTATTAATGCAGCAGTGAGAGCGTCATTCGATGACTATCTGAAGTGCGATTTAAACCTCTGATATCCAGTATTACTGGTCAATAGTGGTAGATAAACCAACAATAATCATTGCAGCATCCTGTCTTGTCATGTAAAACGTTTGAATTCAAAAGAATTAGATGCGATCTACAACTTCTACTTTACTACTTTCCAGTCGCCAGGAAACAATGCTCATGCACAATAATAAAACTTTACATAATATACCTCGCACAAAGAAAACTGAGCGTCTGTTTATGACAGTTGGCTTGTCCTATGCGTATGCACATTCGAGGCGTCTCACAGACGTTTTGTAATGTCCCCATATCGGCCCCACTTCAACGTGGCACATATCAGTGAAGCCCAGCAGGAATTTGGAAAAAATAAGAAGATTGCAGCTTTTTTACTTCCTCAGGAATTGAAAAGTCAAATTGGCGAACACGTGTTTTCAGTAACTCTTCATCAGGTCAAAACGGTTACAATGAAGTTTAAGTTATGCGAATTACATGACCTATAAATGATTCGGGGACAATTAACATCGATCGTTCCCACGCCACTCGCATGATGAGGCGTGCTATGACGTGGTCGGCGTGTCGTGGTCACTGGGTTCAGGGGACGAGGAAGAGGGGGGGGGGCATAGGCTGTGAGTACGTCGGGTACCTTGTGCACACACTCTGACATCAGGAGGTTGGAGCGACGTTGTGGTCGGCGTCGGCCACGGAAGACAGAGCGCCTGTGTCAGAGTCTTCTGACAGCATAGCACTGGATTGGCTAGCCGTATAGCCACTGCCTCAGCTGTAGCTAGCACCCGTTGGCGTAGGCCTTTGGAGAAGCCTGCTGGTGTCCGGTAGACAATCTGAAAGGCTTCTTTGGCATCGACTCGGTGATTCGTATCGACAAGATGTGCGAGAATAGAACTCGAGATCGATTTCTTCTCACCTTTGCCTAGCCAGGCCGGTATGTGTTCACGTACTCTCTTTTCCAAGCGCCTCAGGAATTAACTGCTGACCTGAAGTAAATCAGTCTTTTTGAGACTTATAGGCTCAGACTGACATGGATATTTGGGCCGAAGCCCATCAGCCACAGCGGAACTGTCGTACAATATTCATAAACTACCAGAAAGCAGCCAGTAGTGTATGTGTGGAGTCCGAAGGTTGCGTGTTCTTTTCGCGTCGGGGTCGCCAGTATCGTAGATAAGCTTGGCCGCGAGTGGGACTCTGGCTACCACGGCCTTTAGGCCCGGTCCCAAATGGACGCCAGTGGGGAAAGGATAATACATTTTGAACAGAATAACTGGAGAAAGGGTTGGCAGCCGGGTGAGGGCCCGTTCCCCGCCGGGTGAACGGCGTCCCAAGTGTGTGAGCGAATGCGTCACAGCGCTTAAAGCTAGGACACGTCTGACTCGGCCTTGAATTTAATTGGTCAGCTGGAGAGTCGAGCGGACGAATGTCAGACAGGCCTGGTGCGCACGTGCAGACGCTCGCAAGAGGCCCAGGATTTGGACAGTCGATCGGAGTAGGGTCACTACAAATCTACAAGTAGCTGCAGAATATCGGCGAAACACGTGTCTGGATTTTTAGCTTATACCTGCGCTGCTGAATATGGCATACATATTAGGCTCATGCACAGTCAAACGTGGCTAAATTAGCCAATTTTACCACAGCGAAGGAGCTCCTGTTCTGGTACCGTGCACATCGAATAGTTGACCATTTTTAGAGAGAGAAGGCTTTATTTTGGAGAAATTTTTGTCAAGAATATTTAGTCGGATGTATTTATTTGCCCCACCTGAAGTAAACGAACCCTAGTCACCCCAGATACGGGACCGGTGGTAGTAGGGGTTTTACAGATGGGGCCGGGGAATGCACAGACGACGAGGTCAAGTAGTTGTATACACGTATCTACGCAGAGTTTAACTCGAAGTATAGCGGGAGTCATCCCGTGCAGGGCATCCCCAGAAAGGAATCAAGTAACGGCTTCCGAGAAAAAAGGGTAACAAAAAGACGACACTTAACACCACGGGGAAAAGTCGTCAGAATGCGAAAGAGAGTATATCAGTCTTGCCTGAACAGCAGTTGCACGTACAAAATGAAACGAGACAAAATGTGACAACAGAAGAAGTAGAAGGAATAGAACAGATGACGCCCAAACTTAATGATCCCTAGACAGTCTGCTCATTTCCGGAGCCTACGTTAGAGGGATTATCAAAGAGTGCAAGGACATATGGCTATGGACCCACGGTGGAATTAGCTGCCACTGTGAATTCCCATGTGAACAGAATTGAGAACCGAGCTGAAGAAACCTCCAATTCATGGGGTCCAACTCTCCGCCGAGCCCTCTGATGGGAGGCATTGTTGATCAACCACATTGCGAAACTATTCACGATGCCTCAACAGGACCAGCAGACGAACTTCACGGGGACAAAAAATACCAATATGGCAGCCCCCTCCTTTTCGCCAGGCCAAGAATGCCTAAAAAGGACCACTGCATCGTAATTCAGAGCGTCCCAGAGTCCTCCGCCAGTACTCCCAGTGAATAAGTCGCTGCTGACCTAGAGCAATTACAGAAACTCCAAAATGAAATGCTGCGACCAACGGAAGATGTCACAGTCCCAAAGGCGTTTCGTCTTGGTAGCCGTACAAACGCCGCTCCACAGACGCGACCACGACCCCTAAAAATCGTCCTAGGTAGTAATGAGCAGGTGAAACTAATCCTTTCCTGGCGTTTTCGATCGAAACATTCCCAAAAAGGAGTGTTTTTCTGCCGGACTACTCACCTGCTGAGAGAATGGAACTGCGCGAACTTGTCCTAGAATTGAGAACACGGCAAATCAACGAAGAAAAAAACTTGACAATCTACAAAGACCGGATAGTAAAACGGCATTCCCCTCCCCTCTGGATCAAGCCGATCCGAATGACCGCACAGCTACCCCAGTAGCCCGTGTCGGGGTTGAAAACAAATCTCGCATGAACTCGAAACTCCTATTCATATAATACCAGCGCGCAAAGTGTTCTTTCAAAACTGGATGAACTCCGTTTACATATCTATCTCAATAACAGAAACATGGTTGGCCGAACAGTTCGATGATAGAGAGCTCATGCTCCCTGCAGTTCAACTGTTCCGCGGAGACCGAGAAAGCAGAAGGGGTGGAGGCATAGTAACATTTGTTAGGAATGGCTTGTACGTTTCTGAAAACACTGCTAAATTGATTTGTAGTACGGAATCATTATGGCTGACCATAAGGGCACCGGGCTCTCAAATCCTCACTATCTTGACGGTATATCGTCCCCCGAGAATTGAATCTCACGCTGATGCCCAACTGTTGGAGAAGCTCAGATTATTTTCAACGCGGTCGACTAAACTCATCGTTGGAGATTTTAATGCACCTCACGTAAACTGGAGCTCGGTCTCAGCCGACTGCTCTGAAGCAGCAGTCGACCAGCAGTTACTGCGTACCTCCGACAATCTGCTTCTAACCCAACACGTAATGTTTCCAGCGAGAGTTCCAGAGGGCCGACAAATGCGCTGCCTAGATCTTGTGTTCACCAAGTCCTCTGACAATATCGACGTTGTGAATTGCCTTCCCCCGTTGGGTCAGTGTGACCATGTAGTTCTCATGCTGGAATACACCTTATTCTCCCTGCCTGCACAACCGTTCGATTCCCGACACAGTATTTTGCGCGGCGATCTCGAACAGATAAAAAAGGATCTTAGTCCTATCGACTGGGCATCCACTCTCTCCGGTGATGTCGAAGAGGCTTGGTGTCAGTTTAAAGAGTTAGTCCACAACCTTACCTCCAACCACTGTCCAATCATGCGCAGAAGACTAACAAATAGACCCCTCTGTTTGACTCCGTCCTTAGAGTGAAGTTAACAAGAAGAGGAAGCTGTGGAAAAGATCCCTGACTGACCGTACGCCACAATCTCTAAGCAGTTATAAGTTACAGAGAACTCGGGTCAAAATTCTCATCGCCAGAGATCGTAAAGCCTTTGAAAAAGGTCTTTTGAACCGTGCCACGGTTAATCGCGAAGTCCTTTGAAGCTACATAAAACAGAGTACACGGAACAAAGATCCCATCCCACTGCTGCAAATGGCCGAGCGGACTGAACATCTCTCTCAGTTCTTCTGATCCGTCGTGACAAGTGAACCTGATTTTTTCTCACCCACTTGTGAATACGAAGAAACGCCTACCCTCAAAACAGTCCCCTTCACCGAAACAGTCATTCCGAAAGAGTTACTAAACCTGAAAGAATCAACCTCCCCAGGCCCTGATCCAGTCCCGGCCAAGCTACTGAAGGAGCTGGATCCCGCAATGTCCAAGCCGTTAGCCTTGATCTTCCAAACGTCACTTGTTACTGGATGACTACCCTCTGATTGGAAGTCCGCTACCATCACTCCGCTTTTTAAGGGTGGAAGTCGTGCGTCTGCGAATAGCTACAGACCAGAGCGTCTTACCTACATCTGTTACAGAATCACGGAAAAGATCGTTGAGAAGGCCTTGATGCAGTTCCTCGAGCAGCAACCTCTCCTCTTCGATGCCAGACACGGCTTTCGATGTGGTAGGTCCTATCTCACGAGTCTGCTTCTTACGCTCGAACGCTAGACCGAAGCACGCGATGAAGGCAATGTGGTGCACGCCATCTACATCGACTTCAAAAGGGCTTTCGATAGCGTTCCTCACTTACGTCTCTTGCACAAACTACGCAATGATGGAATTCGTGGACGCTTTCCTGTATGGATTCAGAGACTTTTGACGGGATGGTCCCAAAAGGTGCAGGTCGGGCGTCAACAGTCCTCAGAGGTAAGCGTGGTGAGTGGCGTCCCACAGGGTTCAGTCTTAGGCCTCACGTCATTCTTCGTTTTCGTAAATGACTGCGTCAAGGAACTAGACTGTGATGCCATCCTGTTTGCTAACGACATAAAATTTTGTAAAGTAATTCACAATACGGCAGACGCAGACCACTGGTAAGCAAACTCGAACAGGCTCGAAGACTGGTCGTAGCGCTGGCCTATGTCCTTAAACGTAAGCAAGTGCAACTATCTTCAACTCGGCAGCTTCAGAGCCTCCAACCCCAAGACATACTTTCCTCACGGCGCACTACTGCAACAAGTTGACAGCCAGAAGGATTTGTGCGTGTGTTGATTACATCTTCACTCAAACCATTACTGCACTGCGCGAAGGCGGCTAAATCGGCTACGGCCACATTGCAACTCATTAAGTGAGCCTTTATGAGATTTGACCCTGACTGCTTTTCCAAAATATTTGGCATTTACGTGCGGCCTCAACTAGAATACGCCATACAGGCGTGGAGACCTTGGACTGCCAAGGGCCATAACGTCTTGAAGACGGTCTGGAGACGGGCAACCAAAATGACAAAAGGTCTGGGCGCACTGCCCTATGAAACCACACTATCCACTCTCAACCTATTTCCTTTTTCCTTCAGACAACTTCGTGCTGAACTTATACTAACATTTCGCATTATCAACAGCCTAAACTGCTGTTGAGATCCCACTAATTACTTCACTACAGCTAATACGCCCACGTTGAGCGGGCACCAACTTATACTTGTTTATACTACTTGTAATTAGTGAGTAACCGTTAATGCTTACTCTTTTTAACTACCTGGTAGCTGTCTGCAATTATGTACAAAATCACTTCAACTTCCCACATATCCGAGCTTTTCTCCAACGACTTGTAACCAATAGGGAGCTAAAAGGCGCTCGCCTATAATCCCCTTAATAAACTGAAACTGAAAGTGAAACAAAAGAAAAGGTAATGGGAATGCGCGGCTGTACTTTGAGTGGTTGAGAAAGAGTTGCGCTAACCCCTAACCTTAACCACAACCCCTAAATATAACCCCTTATACTAAACCCTAACCCTAACCCCCAACTATAACCCCTAACATCAACCGTTAATCCCAACCCCAACAGTATTTTGTCCATCAGGTTGGGCTATTAAACCACATCTTATTAAATATTTTCTCATAAAGAGCGCCAAAATATCCATAAAATTAAATCATGTAGAGTGCGTGACCTAAATGATGAAAGGGGTCGAAATTAACGAATGCTTGCCAATCACTCGCAGACCGACACCATTTCATGAGTCCAATGTCTATGTTAAGTAATTACAAGTTTGAAGGTATTAAAAGCATAAAAGAATTATTAAAGGCAGTGTTGCATTGTTTAGAAATGTCGATTTTTTAGAAAAGCGCGATATCGCGAAAACGTCAGAAATGGCTGTAATTTAGACAACTTCGCTTATAGATGTAACGAATGTATTCTCATACCAAAAACGTGGTAAATATGGAAGCACAAATAAAATAACGTTTAATAATAGTGTTTGATGAAGGTTACGTCAAAATCTCGTTTAAGAATTAAGGTGATTTCATATATGGCGGTTTTTCAACTGCCTACGTCCTGAGTATAGATTTCTCAACAGTTTTCCAGGGATTTGTGGTATCCTTGAGTCGTTTGAGTTGAATGGGATGGGGTTCAACAAGAGAAACAAGATTTTGCTTGATTTCACCGATGGGGACGTCGTAGAAACAAGTTTTCATAAGGCGACTCGCCGCCAGGCCGATCAGTGCCTCATAAGTTTAAATAGAACCGACAGGCGTGATTGTAGTCATACCATTTTTGTTTGCAGAGGGAACTGTTCTCTCGTGAAATTAATTTACACTTTTCGTTCGTTTTGGATTACGCTGAGTTTCAGATTGCCCTTGAAATATTGCTGAATACTTCATGATTTTCCGTGTTTTCACCCAACCGTCCATAAAGACAGATTTCGAAATACCTGTCTGTTGAAAAATCTATAATAAGAGGATTCTTGAAGGTATTTACTGAATTAGACAGTGTTTAGGCGCTCCTTCACATGAAGAAGGTCGTTTGAGTCACATGTAAAAACTCATTCAAACATCAAACATCACTATCGAAAAAAATGGTTGACCACAACGAATGTCAGCAACGAATGTGCCTTCGATCAACAAGAAAACTTTCTCTAATAAGTTGCCTCTTTAAGAAGTGCCTTAATGCTGCACTCCGTTGACGGATCTCTGTTCACTTTGCATTTTTTGTACGGTGAGACCAAAAAAATTTTGACACTTTAGGATGTTTCTTTCACGTTGCTAAACAATACTAATATTTTTGAACCGTAAACATAAGAATATGTAGCTGGAAGCCGTCATGACCGGTCTGGCGTCACTGTTCAAGTGGCCACATGGGCAGCTGCGGCTGTGAGGAACGCAGGTATGTCCGAGCTGTCGGTCGTGTGACTTCAGGTCAGCGCGTCTGGAACGGCCCATTGCAAAGCCGTGAATGACCTTGAGGCAGCGAGGTCTTGAACAATGACGCCAGACCGGTCCTGATGGCTGTCCGCTACAAGCATGCCTTTTTATGTATACTGCGGTCATTTACACTGTTTTTGCCCACTTTTAGACCCCATTTTTCGATCATGAGTGCACGGCTGAACGCCCATATAAATACAGATGTTTTCCTAAAACTTTTGTTTTGCTCGCTCAATTTGTGAATTAGGTATGTACAGATGCCAAACTACACGACAAGTAGTGATTCATATGGTCAAAACTGGAAATAACCATTCGGTGGTGGTCATTTATGGGACATCACGCAAAATTTTCCAAATGGCAAAGCAATTCCAACTCCTTTAGACGAAGGAATCCCTGTTTGCGTTATTAGTGCAACTTAGGGCACCAAATCGCACAGAATTGGTTTGAGAATTTATAAAACACTAGCCGGACCCCGCCACGCGTTCCTTTGGCTCAATCTGATGAATTGGGAAATAAGGGAAAGAGGAAGGAGCACGTTCCCAATTAAGAAAAATGTAAGGGCCACCGGTTGGCGGTACGTATCATGTGCGAAACCCAGGATTGTCCTTTTAGCCGCTATCGAAGGCAGGGCAATTGTTTGCTGCACCCAGTCGCGCTCAAGAATTCGTGAGTAAGTGGTGACGGCTGGCATTTATTTTGCCCCATGGTGTCGATCGAGGCAGTGGTGGCCTGAAGTCTCCTGCAAGCAGCAGTAGTGCATCGGAAATGGTCTGCTGTTTCCTCGAAAACCCTGCGGTGTTCGATCAGAGGCCTCGAGCGCTTTTTTGCGCCATTGTGCATTCATCCCAAACAATAAGTTTGCATTTCTGCAGTAATTTTCTCATGCCGAATGCTTTGGAAATGTTACACGCGGGAGTTTCAATGAATTGCGCGTTCAAAGGCAATTTCGAAGCTGAATGAACGGGTTTTCTGCCAGGTAGCAGAGTTGCAGCCATTCCGGGGATGCAAGTGCCAGGGCTATGTCATTTATTGGATCGAATTGCCGTCAGAATCGGTCGTATTAGGAACGTTTTGCCAGTCCCTCCTGGCGCATCTAGGAAGAAGATTCCTAAAACCCCCGTTACTGACATTCCGCAGTACTTGATCGTAAATACCACTCTGCTCCAGTCTTAGCTTGTGAATGTTTGATTGCAAGCATGGCAGAAGTTGGACCGTGTTTCATTTTGCTCATGGCGCCAATCCACATCAAACGAAGCAGCAGCAGACTGGTTTTGCGGTGAGATTCCCAGTTGATTAACATATTGCCAAAGTCCCATCCTCTTCTCCGTCATTTCAACTGTATTTGCAGACATATGAAAAATCGAAGGCGAAAAAATAATGAAAACGTGGCTTCTGGGGAACGAATAAATAAAACTCCTAAATATCATTGTCGAATCCCCTCGCTTTTTCTTCAGTAAATATGCTTTGTTATAGCTAAGGCCGGCCGCGGCCAAAATGCATACCTTAACGTTGTGCAGTTGATTAATTACAACAAACCCCACTTCCAACATCTCGTGAATACAAACACGGCTATATCACAGTCATCCCGCAGAATATCTACACTCTAATGAGCGTGTTTATCACCGCAAAATGGGGACATGTAGAGCATCCACTCTGGAAATTTCGTAACGGCATGCTAATGCTAACATTGCTCATGCACAGTAAGCAACCAGCTCAAGAACACTTACGATCAAGTCGCAGGCAGCAGGTAGAAGTATCGAATAAACGCCACCCTACGGTCAATCCTAATTCTTAAGAGGGCTTCACACCAATTCAGACGCATTATTTTTCGACCGCAACCGGCAGGGCAATGGGTCCGTGGCTCAGAGGTAGAGAGCCGTATTTAAAGGTTCATTGTGACAAAAGGGTCCGGACTAAAATTCCAGACCATCCAAACCTGGGTCTAGGGGGAAGCAATAATCCAGAAATGGCCGACCCTGTCTGCATTGTCTTATCGGTGTTCCTTTCCAAAATTCCCCCGCACTTACAAGACATTCAAGTTGTGTATTGCCCCTTAAAATATGCTCACACCAGCCTAACTTGACCTTTGCTGGGGTACGAATATTTAGTTTATTCATTAAAAGTCTGTCGAATCCTACTTTGCTGGCTTTTAGAGAGAGAGAGAGAGAGAGCGAGAGAGAGAGAGCGAGAGACGAATTCGCTTTATTTTAAAATTATAAATTCAACATTTTCGGCAAAGATGGGTTCCATTTACTGCAGGCAGAAAATATGTTACTGAATAACCCAAGAGTCAAAAGTTGTACATACAAAGGAACGAAAATTATAGACACGGTTCGAGTCTTAGCTTCTGTATTTCTGCGTCTTCGCACGTTAGATGAAAACTAT
Source organism: Spirometra erinaceieuropaei (assembly GCA_902702965.1). Taxonomy (NCBI): domain Eukaryota; kingdom Metazoa; phylum Platyhelminthes; class Cestoda; order Diphyllobothriidea; family Diphyllobothriidae; genus Spirometra; species Spirometra erinaceieuropaei. Next base: position 98,198 of record CACRXP010000097.1, read on the forward strand.
TTTTTATTAAAGGCCGGTCAGGGTCCCAGCAAAACAAGTTAAAATAAATTTACGTAGGAATTTTAGGCGAGGTAGGCAGAACCAGTGCAAAATGCAATTCATAAATTATGAATTTGTAGTCCGGTACTAAAAATGACAAGCGAGAGGCGGAAAAAAACTCCACTTAAAAATTTAAAAATGATGTTATTTTCGTTAATAGTTGCACGAAAATGCGGGCGGGCTGACCTGCATGTGGCGGTATAAAGCGGATTATAATCGGGAATTGTCAGGGCAGAAATAAATATCAGCCTTAAGGGGTACGCATGCGAGTCGGACAGGATTGGCCTGCATGTGGTATTGAATGCGCGATTCAGAACTGACATTGTCAGGGCAGGATTGATACGCCGGATGGGACTATGTGCATCAAGGTGGCCAGACGAGAGGAACCCAAACGCGATCAGCCTCAGATAGCTTCGAGCCCAGTTGAGGAGTGGAGAAGCAAGGTACGGCCAGACTACTTGTAGACGGCGAATACTGAGGGTTCCGCCGTGAGCGTAGACAGACGCCTTGAGATCGAAATCCGGGAGAGGACATCAAGAACCGCGAGAATCGTCGCTGTGGGGGAGGTGTGATGGCAGTGGATTTAGAAACCAATAAAAACAGGGTATGTAAAGACGTTATTGAGGGTTTCTTGTTGATCTTCCACTTAATCTTAGGAGGACCCTTCTCGAGGTCAAGAAGCTGAGTGTTTGGGAGTAAGACTGTTGAAAGTGCCTTTATACTTTCTGGTTTAAGGTGTTTGTTTAATTTCCATTTAAATACCAGGAACGTAGGCGATAATTTAATTTCAGGCGGAAGATTATTCCAAAGGAAGGCATATTTGGAAGCAAAGAAGAGGGAGCGCTTAGATGTAGTACAAAGAGGCGGCGGAATCACCATGGAGGAGTTGCGCGTGGCACAGGACCGATCTCTTGGAGTGAAAGTGTCAATGAGCAAAAGACTGGAGCTAGAGGTGATGCGAAAAAGGAGGCAAAGGTCAGCTTCGCGCCTTCTAACACACAAAAACTTAGCGCGCCAGGATTGGCAATACTGAATAATGATATGTCAGTGTACGACAAGAGATAAGCCGAAAGCCACGACGCATGGGACGGGAAGACTTCTCAGAGATTAGTTTAGAAAGCAGGAGATGGGCTACCTTATGCAGAATTCGACTAGTAAATAGCTTGATCGTGTTAAAATGTCGTTTTAAGATAATATCGACTGAAAAGAGATAAAAAAACACTGTTAGCAGAAGAGAGCATTCAGTGGACTCGCTTTAAAATCAACAGATCTTTTTGAGCAAAGCAAGAAAAATGACAGGAGAGCAATATAGAATAAGAGGAAGGATGCAGGCATATATGGATCGCCAGATAAAGGTGTGGGGTGTGTGGCAGGAGCGTAGACGACGAATATAATGAAGAAGTTTACGAACATTAGTGGAAAGAGACTCAATATGGGGGGGAAAATGAAAGATTTTATGACAAAATAACGCCAAGGCACCTGAAAGAGGATGTCTAGATAGGAAGGATGTTCCAGTATTCAAAAGTAAGAGAGGTAAACACACTGAACTGATGCTGATTGTTCAGTAGGAGATCATGTTCATGCGACCATACTAAGACATGGTCAAGGCCATCCTTCAGAGACTGGCGATGTGTCTGACTTTTGAGAGGGTGCCCAACAACAACATCAGCAGCACACTTAACTAACAGACAGTCTTTTGGGTTTTTTCCGTTTATTTCAGTTTAACTGATAAGGATAATAGGCAAAGTTTTTGAAAACCCTATTGATTACATTTCAGCTCGTTAGAAAAACTGTGCACGAACAAGCAAAATATTCGCTATTAAAACAGTACTTGATTCATTTGAGTAGCACTGTCTCCGATAAAAAAAATTACCGGGGCCCAGGGTATTTGGTTCAGATTCAGACTGTTGAGGGAAAACAAGGGACACAAATAATTACCCAAGCGTTTCTTGAAGAGTTGCGGGGACTTCGCGTCCACTACTGACTGAGGGAGATCGTTCCATTTCTCCACTACCTTTTGCGTGAAAAATTCAGAACGAAGGTTCAGCCTGGACATTGTTGTCCGTAGCTTCATCGAGTGGCTACGAAGATTGGGTGAAAAGTGCCACTGAAACATGTCCTCAAACCTAAATCCGTGCTCAAGGCCATGTATTATCTTGTAGACGAGAATAAGATCACCTCTTTGCTGCTTGTAACACAGAGGGAATAAATTAAGGCAATTCAGTCTGTCTGTGTAGGATTGGCTTTTTAGACAGTTTACCAGCTTTTTTGCCCGACGTTGCACCCGTTTGAGGCATGCTTGGTCGTTAACCAGCCATGGCCGCCATGCTTGTATGCCATATTCTAAGTGGGGCCGAACAAAGCTGCCGTTAACTCTCCAAAAAGGTCTTGGTCGAAGGTAACTAACGCTCTTTCGATTGCATGCAGCACTCCCATGTCGTTTTTTGCGGCCTTGTGGCACTGTAGTGTTGGTTTCAGGTTGTTCTGTATCCAAACCCCGAGATCCTTCTATGAAGATTCTGCGGGAAGGCCTTTATCTTTCAGGTAATATGTCCTCAAGCTGTCATTCGAATGGGAGTTGACTGGCCGCAGATGAAGAACGGCTAACTTCTGCACATTAAAGTCCAGAAGCCACTTCACTGACCACGCCTGCAGTCGATGAAGATTGTTTTGGAGGGTTCTCTGGTCGTTAGGACTCTTGATGGCTTGCCTGACCTTAATATCGTCAGCAAACATTATTTTGCCACAGTGGAGTTCCCGAAGGCTATCATTAGCATAAAGGATGAAGAGCAATGGTCCCAGAACCGAGCCTTGAGGCACACCACTGGTCACGTTCCCCCATTCTGGCGTATCATCTCCGATACAATTGTGTTGATTCCGACCAACCAGAAACGCCCCTATCCAGTTCAGAGGATCTCCCGGATGTTGATGGCGCTCAATTTGTGACACAGGTAAACGACTTTAACGCAGAATCGGTAAACACTACGGCTCCCAAAGTCTGATAGCGGAAAATAAAAGATGTGTCAAAGAAACAAAGCAAGGTTTGGTTTAGAAAATATTATTTACTGAGATAAAAATAAGTAATTTTCGACAAAAGTCACATTTTCGAGAAACGCCTATATTACAATCAAGTCAATGAAGGCTACGTATGACGGCGTATGAAGGAGGAGAGCGCATAAAAGGGCAAAGATAATTAAGGACAAAAACAGATACAAAAAATCAGTACTTTGTCGATTGTCCATTTGAATTAATAACGGCATAAACTCTGTCAGACATAGACATGACGAGGTTATTTATGGTGGATTGTAAAATGCATTATTGAGTATGAAATCCAATTTTTCCTGCATTGAAAGAGTCTTCTTAGCTTTGTGCCGATTTCTTTTGACTATTTCAAAAAGATTTTCAATTGGATTCAAATTGGAACTGTTGGCCGGGATGAAAATGGATTGGAGGCCAATTGCGGAGAGGGTGGTTATTGTCTAAAATTTTAGATTATATTTGCAAGCGGCATCAAATTCGTACCTCTTTAGAGCGGTGGACAGGTGCCTTGCCCTGCAAAATTACGGTATCCATTCGGCGCCGACTTGTACCGTTGTAGCCGAAAGCATCCTTGACAATTTCAATAAACACCTTGCTGTTGATGGTGTCGGACGTTGACAGCCAGACAGGCCGCTCACCGAATTTAATCGCCATCCAAACCATCATATGGCAGTTTGGAGCGATTTCGTAGGCTTGTCTAAAAATAAAACCTCATCGCAGAAGAAATTGCTCCTCCAAAATGAAGATCTGTAATCAATATAATTCTCAGCAAATAAAAGCCGTTATCTTATTCGTTTTCTACTTAAATATGGCTTAATCATGGCCTTCCGCCGCTGCAGTTCAAATTCCTTCATCCTTTTTCTAATGATATTCATAGAAAACATCGGCAGATGTTCCCGCTGAATGGTCTCAATGGGCATGTAATGAAACTTTTTTAATGTACGACGAATAAAATCGTCGTCTTGAAGAAGGAGACACGATCGCCGGGACAAGAGCTTTATTAGCCTGACGTTTCGGATTCCTACTCGAATCCATCATCAGAGACAAAAGAGCAGAAACGGGTGGTTGTTGCACAAGGGGCTGCGGTATTTATAGGATGCAGCAGCCATGCTACCGCATACCTATGAACGTTCACGGCTTCCGCCCTTCATCCGAGATTGTCCCACTTAGTGTGATCATTGCTTGATGGCCGACATTCGGGTCGATAATTGCTGCAATTTCATCACGTGCGTTGGATGTTGGCGTGATGATTGCTCGACCGTCTGACGCGTTGACCCGGGTGTTGGGAAGAGTGTTCACCAGTGCGCTCCCCGCGTGGCCAATTACTCCGCCTAGACGAAGTCTCAGCACGCTGTATTGAATGGGAAGATCGTTGCACTTGTTGATGGACTGGGGGCCAGTAAACCATGATTCCAGTAGCTC